>JAAAKG020147607.1:0-60048 GCA_010014905.2 Druon quercuslanigerum
TGTCTCTGATCTCCAAAAATCGAAAGAGGCTCGTGAGCTGGAGGTTTTTCCATGGTGCCTATTCCCTGTCTGTGTGTGTGTGTGTGTGTGTGTGTTATACAAATGTTGCTTTTTTAAGGGTAACTGCGAATACAGATGAATAAAAAATAATATGACGTTTGTGTTTTATTTTGAACCATCCCAATTTCTTGCATAATTTAAAATATAAAGATATTGAAGATACATAAAAATATGGTATTTAAAAGAGGTTTATGACAAAGTATCAATCAATTCTGCATAATTAATACAATACATAATTGGGAAAACATTCCGGGCACAAAGTGAAAATATCCGAGCGCGAAGCGCGAGGTTAATACATTATCGAGCGCGAAGCGCGAGATCCAACATACGCGCGCCATAGGGGTCCAGGGACTTCGTTAGTATGTTCGCTCTCATTCACCAGATATTGCGGACAAAATCTTCATTATTGTAGTAAAAAAGCCAAGGGAACCTAATACTGAGAAAATTGATAATTTCCTAAGTACCAAGTGTCCTGGAGGCCATTTAATGAGTTCTTCACGTAGCCAGATTCCTACTTTAAAAACACTGTTTTTAATTTCCTAAATTGTTTTCACACGAAGCGCCACATCGAGTTGCAAATTTGGGATAATAAATAAAAAAACGCTAGGAAGGGTGGATCTGTCCTAAATTTTTTTAGTTATTAAACAAAATTTTATTAATAATTTTTTAAAATTATTTCATACTTATTTGAATTTAGGTCCAGAAACAACTTTTTTAGTTTAGTTTAGTTTAGTGGAAGCAAGCTGGCAATTGCGTTTTTAAAAGAAAATTTTCAGATCGAAATAAAACTTTGGCTAAGAAACGACTTTTAAATATAACTTTTTATGAAGGCTGCATATGAAAAATTCTGTTTTAAATTATTTACTAAATTTATTCTAGTTTAAGCAATTTTGATAAAAAGCCTGATATAGTTTTGGAATTTTGCAAAAAAATACCTGCGTTTTAAACAATTTCTCGAAAACTAAGCAAGATCCCATTTTTATATTTACAGGACTTTTAGAGGACATTGTGAAATATCTATCAAAAATTTCAAGAACATCAACGGTAAAGTTTTATTCTGAAAATTTAAAAAAATTTAATTTGGTTTAAAAAATATTTTTTCAAAACGGCGCCTTACTATGACTTATTTTTTACAAAAATTTTAATATCATTAAAATCACCAAGGTTATGAAAGCTCCAAACAATGACTAAAATTTTTAACTTTGAGTCTCTTCTATGATTTTTCAATTTGTTCAGAATTATTTTCGTCTTTTTCTTTCAAATCCTAGGACAATGGGTATTCGAATTTTTATTTAAATAAATAGTAATAGAATAAATTTTTCAGAAGATTTTGCTTGAAATTTCTTATATACGCGAAGACTGCAAATATCCTTAATAAAAAAAACGTCTTTTTTATTTGATACATCTTATCAGTAAAAAATGAAAAAAACGCATGCTTTTATAATATTTTAATTTACAATAATATACGTATTTTATAAGCTTAAAATATGATGAAAATTGTAGATATTTTATATTATTATATTTACCAATCGAATAAAGGAAGAAGACCAAAGTTAGAAGAAAAGTATTAGCCATCATATTTTTTTCAAAGTACACGAAACAGTTATTAATTCTTTAATGAATAATTTGGTATCAGTAAAAATAACGAATATTCCAGAGTTGTGTTGAAGTACACATATTAAAGGTGGTCGTTATCTCACAGATTGTAACATGCTTCAAGGTTTACCTGCTGAAATAATGATAAGGAGATATGAACTCTTCATTTTTCGTTTCAAATTAATGTTTTTATGTTAGAAATAAATTTTATTGTACATCGAATGTAACTGCTTGATTTTTAATAAAAAATTTTGCTTTGATAGAAAATTACAGTATTTAATCAAGAATTAACTTTCTCGTTATAATTTTTGTATTGAAAATTCATTTTTTAAATGAAATTGGAACGATTGCATTTTTAGTTAAGAACTTGTTATTTTTTGTAGAAAATTAATCTTCTTGATTAAGAGTCTAACTATTTGATTAATATAATTTCATGTTCATTAATTAATTTTCTATTGGTCCAAAATCAATATTTTGTATTTTGTATCGTTTTAATATTCATTTTCATTTCTTAATTGTAAGAAATTGATCTTAAGCTGCGCTCAAAACCGAACCCATGTTAAATTCCGGTGTGATTCCTCATACTTTAGAGATTATTTTTAAAAAAATTTCAATGTTTTATATTCTTTGAGTATTACCGTCACGATATCAAAGTTCTTGCATTCACGCGAAATTTATTTTCGTTGATTATCAGTTTCCAGTTCTTCATGCTTTTTTCAGTTTATTCAACATTCTTCTTAAGTCTTCAAATGATTCCGCCTTAATAACCTTATCATCATTTTCATCTTTTTTAGGGATATTAAAATGCAAATTTGGCCAGTAATTATTTTTATTCATGGAAGCAAGCTTTAGGCTCATTTTTTGAAGAAGATTCAAGAATAAAAAGTAATCGTCTAAGTTTTTAACCTTACGTTTTCGAAATGAAGAAATCTAAGTTTCCGTTTAGATTAGTACAATTAGCTTTAAGTGTCTACGTTTACAAATGATAAACCTTAATGGTTTTTTAAACAAAATTTTCTGTTTCGCTTAATAAACTCGATAGCTAGATATTAAGTCACTTATTTTTATTTTAAAATAAAAATGAGATTTTTTAGTACAATTTAAATTTGAAAAACCGTGTATCTCGAGGAATAAAATGTATGGCTAGTTTTTCTCAGGATTTAATAGAATTTTTCAATCAAGCTTCTTAGTGTTTTTATTTTTGTTAAATTCACATTAATTTTTTAAAACATTTTTTCTTTTTCGTTTAAAATTCGGAATTTTGGTAGGGGAGACACTTTATGCGTGGTGGCGTTAAAATATTATTATTCAAATTTCTTGAAGATATTTTTTTTAGAAATGTTATTAGCTTGTGCTAACAAAATTGTATTAGGGATTCAAACGAAATTAAAAGGCATTTTCTCACATTTTCCAATTATTTTCGTAAAATAAATTCAATGTACCTTCAAACTATGCAAAGTATGAAAAATTACTTAAAAATAATACAGGAGCGAAGGCACAATTCCAAAATTGTATTCATTTAAAGTTTTATGTCAAAAAAAAAAAAAACGCCAAGAAAATTTCGTTACATTTCTTTTCGTTTTTTTATATAAAATATTACTAGCACGTAACTTTGGCATTATGTCTTTGTAGCCTTATAATATTTTCATACCTTTTAAACTGATTTTAGTTTTTATCTAAATTACTTTAAATTAATCGAACAATTGGCAAATATCCAAAAATGCGCCTTAAAGTCGTGCGAATCCCTAAAATTTGTTAATGAAAGAGAATACAGTTTTTTGAGAAAGCAGAGTGAGATTAAAACATATTGGGACATCTCTTTTTTACTGTCACAAAAAAAAATTTGGATACCTTTATTCAGTTTCATATATCGATTCAACGAAACCTTATTGGACTTTCAGGAAAAATAAAAAAATTATTGCTCATGTGCTTCGTATTATTAATTTATTTAAAAATGCAATAGAATTTCACAAGCATTAGTTTGCGCTTTGAAGGAATGTAGGTTCCAAGTATTTAAAAAGTGCGATTTTTAATACTTCCAAGTTTCCATATTGAGAAAATATGTTGTTTTTTTCATAATCTGAGAGGACACCCTGGAGCAGTCAAAAAAGTTATGAGCTGAAAGATCTTTAGAATTGACTATACGCTAATTTTTTAAAATATATCAGTCGAACAACAATTAAAGGATGCAGATTTTTCTGGACGAAAAAAAGTATATGTCCTTCTATTATGCTATTTTTAAAGTTACTGATTAAAACAAAAAAAGAAGTGTCTTTTGTTATAACTTAGCAAACTATAATAATTATTTTGTTTGCATTTTAAGAAGACTCACCAGGGAACTGCCGGAACAAATAATCATAATAAATTGACACTTTATTATTATTTTACTAATTACAAGTTACTTTCTCATTTACTTGTAATTGAATTATTTCTGTAGATAATTGTAGTGTAAAAGCACTATCCTGAAAAATCGTATGATAGGTTTGTAGATGCCTACTGGAGTTTCCTGAATTTCATCCGGGGTTAACAAGGTAACCATTCCATTTTCCATGTTTAATTTTGCCCGTCTTCTATTGCCAGTGGAATGCCATTTATACATTCCAGCAAGATTATTACTAGAGCTAAATATGGCAAAGATGTCACCTTCGAATGTTGATAATACAACCTGCTCTTCAGTTGGTAAGGGTTTAAAGCGATGCTTTCCTTCGAGTAACTTAATCAATTTATTCGGAGGAAAAGTGTATCTTCGAACCTCGAATATCCTGTTTCCATTCGTTTTGGGAATAAGTCGAATAAATTGTAGTTGGTTTAATCGAAATCCAAGTATGTCACGAAATTGAAGTCGGAGCGATGGAGGTATAAACCTGGCGGGGGACCTGGACCTAACTCTAAGAGGATTCTCAACAGGAGACAAAGATCTGCTCGGAGAATTTGTTCTGGTTGAAGCAAGATACCTGACAGGAGAATGTTGAGTATTAGGAGAAGGTGATGCGCTACGAGTAACACCAGGGATAGGGGCTCCATTTGGTAGACACTCAAACTGTGAACTGAACTCTGCAACACGAAAACAGAGAATTTTTGGACAAGTATCATTGTATTTTGATTCTTTATAGTGAGAAATGTATTTTTTCAAATTAGTTCCTTGTGAAGGTTCAAGTCATCTTTAAAGTACCATTCTAATGTTGTCTTTGATTTCTAAATATTTGATTCATGTATCAAAAAATCAGACGTAGTACTGCTGTACTAAAGAGGCGTATTTTAAACTAAGAATAGATTCGCACATTTTCTTTAATATTTCATCATATATTTCAAACTGTTTCGTCTGCTTATCTTAAATATAAAAAACGCATTATTTGTGTTGGTTAAAATCTATTACTTCAATTGATTGATTTCTATTCAGTGTTTATTTATGGTGTGACGCATCCGTAGATTCGGCAAGTTCGCAATATCTGAGAGAATACTCACAGAAAATATACCTCGCATGACGTGGCCTAAGGAATTATTTTGTTATTATATTTACCTAAATAATTAAAGATGAGAATCCAGCTGATCGTTAGAGTACAATGGTGCGCCATGTTTTACGATTCGGAGAAAACTGATTATTTCGTTATTAAACAATTTGTTTGAAAGTGTGAATTTACAATTATTTGATTGCTTCATTGCATTATATAGCATATGCTTTAGTCGTCATCTCATTAATTACAGTCAAAAGTGTCCTTCTTAGATATTCATATTTGTATTTCATAAATCACTGCAAAGAAAGAAATCAGGTTACCTCAATCAAGCCTCGTTCGAACAAAATAAAGCTTATCTTTAGAAATCTAGCATACAGAACTCGCTATCATTCTTTATGACCGCAAATAATATATATTATTACAAATTATAATAATTATTAATATAACAATACACCATATTCCTTTCGGTAATAGCATTGCGCACTCGCTTCTAGCCTCTTTACACTGTCGGGGATCAAGGAGTTTTTCTGAGAGAAGTAAGAAAGAGAAGTACGAGGCGGAATTAGGGAAGAGGGGGGAGAGGCTTAAATTTTTATATGTATCTGAATTTTATTTTTGTTGATTTAAGTAACACATTTTTTCCGCGGCACTGATCCGGCCTAGGTTGTGGATCTCTCTAGCAAGTACACTTTCTTTTCCTGACATACCACTTTAGCTTCCTTTTCGCCCAAGGGCGACTTTTGTCACCTCCAACGGTTTCAAGAATTGTCTTAAATTAACTTATAACATCGGGATCTCATCACTTCCTTGACTTATTACGCGGCTATGATATTAACTATGATATAACCGGCTTCAGCTGAGTAAATGTAATAAAGAAAAATATAACATAAATATTAATATTATATTTATAACCTCGACGGCTCAGTTGTTTAGGCGCTCGGAGTTCACCTCAGAGGTCCGAGGTTTGATCCCTGAGCCAATACCTACAGAAATTTGTCTATGTACCTTTACCGAGATTCTGGTGGATCGGAGCCCACCTTAGGCTGTAGGTCCTCCCATCGTGTACTTGACAGCAACCGAGTCCGTCAATGGTGATGTAAAAACCAAGCTTTGTCTAATATGCCGTGGTGCACTGCTCTCATCAGATTACTTGATTGCATTATAAAAATGCGTCCGTGACTGATGATATATACTGGGACAGCCCCGTGAAAACTATTACCATGTTGGTAGTACTACATAGAAATAAAAATTATAATACCTAGCCACGAACAATGTATGATTTTTTTTATAAACAGTGCATCAGAATTTTGGCTGTAGCTACCCTTGCAGTGCAAGCGAGATGAAAAATGACAATGCCAAAAATAAAAGTGGGGGGTCTGGAGAGATCGGATTTTATGAAATTTTGATTGCACTCTTACAAAACAATAACCCTAAATTTGGATGACACGTGGGAATAATGTAAACTCCGAGTTTATGTGCAGCGCTTAGTGATGATAACGGATTGCCAATTTTTTAACTGCTCATGTACTCAATATTGTGGGTTTATTTGAAATCAACAAATACTATTAACAGTGATGCATGTCAATATTCATAAAATTTGTTTACTTCAAAAAATTAATTCTATTGAATTTAAGAGGTGAATAATTTCTTTAAATAATTTATTAATTATCTAATATTACAAGTGCATACTTTAGAATTTCAAATAAACACGCGCTTTCCCGTGCATCGGTAGTTGAAAAAGTTGCTGTCCAGTAGCATTACTTTCGTTTGGTCTAGCCTTGTAACATTCGCCTTGGCTTTGGTAACATTTACATGTACTTGTTTGTGCACTTAAGTAGCTAAGATGCTTCCCCGATTGGCGTCTGGCTCTTCTTCGCTTGATCTGATTTCTTGTTTAAATATAGATTCGACTAATATATTTATTGGAAAAATCTGCAAGAAATTTTTCCAAGCCCGTTTCTACTGCCAATTTTTTTTCCAAGGCGAAATGCTTCCTGATTTAGGTTGTTGAGCATGAACAAGCGTGAGTGCCTTTAGGATGGCCGAGGAAGCATTAGAAGCATCATCCTTGAAGAGGACCTCGCTGAAAATATTTCTATGTTCTTCTTTGTACATATAAATGGCCGAGATGCTTCCCTGAAAAGGCGCCTGGATCTTCTTGGCTTTAACTCATCCCGTCTCAAAATAAAAAAAGTTCTTTGCGAAATTTGCAAGCAATTTTTCCAAGATAGAAAAATTCCTGCCTAGTAATACTAGGCAGGAATCGTCCACTTTCGCTTTGCTCAAGAGGCAGCGACAGATGGACTTTCGATGCGTCTGTTATGAAAAATAGATTTGAAATAACCCATTATATACATTGTTGCAATAAAACAATTAGTTTTTAGAATATTTTTAAAATGAATAAAATAAAAATTGGCAGTCGTTCAAACGTCTTTGATTAAGAAAAGCGAAGAAAAAAAATTGACTGGTAATTATTTATTTAGAAAAATAAGAGTTCAGTGCTGCTTTTGAGGATACCATATGTCATGATTATGTACCTTCCTTATTTCAATAAAAATTTAAAAATAAAAAGTATTGGCCTCATTTCATAACCTTCTGTTTACTATATGACCGAATATCGGCTTATCTTGAAATGAAGGCAATATTAAATATTGTTCTTTACGCAATTTCTATGTTATAGAGAAATAGAGTTAATTCCACATTCTTTACTGTCGAGAATAATAATTAAAAGATGTCTTGATAAAATTCTGAAATTTAACTTTCTTGATTCTTTAATATAATATTAGACCATTCATACGCGTATAAAATTTAACTTCTTCTTTCAATATAACAGCCAGAGAATTAGCAAATAAAGAAGTGTTTAAATTTTTGAAACAGTTCTGATCTCCAGATACGTACACAAATTTTTTAATTTAAAATATTAAAAAGCCTAATAATAATTAATAATATTAATTATTTTACATACTTGCGCACAGGTATGTAGAGATTAGAGCTTATTTTTGCGAAGTATTCAAAATAGACATTTTCTTTTGTTGTCTAATTGTGCACCTGTCCCAGGCTAAAAATACTAATTAAATACTTCTTAAATCTTGAAATTCACAGAAATTGCTTATATCCAGTTGAAAGGACTAAAAATAAGGTGTTCAATTATATATCAAAGTTTAGTGTTTAATATTTGAAAGTTAAGAATTTTACCATTTATTTTAATGTTTGAAACAATAAGGTGCAAGTCAAATAGATTTTTCGGTCAGCCTTCATTTAAGAAAATTTTTTGTGGTTTAAAATTTTTATTTTTTGATAATCTTGTTCTCGAAAGTAGAAAACTTGGTGGCAATCACTAGAAAATGATTTAAAATACTGAAAACTAAATTCGTAGTACTAGTATTATTTTATTATTTTATTACTATTTAAATACCATTGCATTAAGGATAAATGGAATTTTAGTAATGGAAATAAAATAATATAAATGTCTCTTTGAATTATTATTCAAATTCATGGCACTGTAACGTTAAAATTATTTAAACCCATATGTGAAAAAAACAAAGAAGTTTTTGTTTATTTTGTGTCTCGCATATCTTAAGACTACTTTTCGATATAAAGCCAAATTTTAATTTAAGCTAAAGTTGGAGCAGGTATAACAAAGTTAAAACAGATAAATTGCTCTGTAAAAAAATTGCAAAAGAAGTTTACGTTAATAATTTTTAATTTAAATTCTTTTGTTTTTAAATAAAAATTTTTATTTTATTGAACATAACAATTGGCTTTTAACTAGTTTATAAACTAGAAAAAATTATAAAAGATAAATAAAATGTAGTATGTCATACGGGCCTGACACACAACATTATTTAAAACCATATTGCCTCAAAAAATCATAAACAGTGTTTATAACCTTTTGATGAAGCGATTCATGTTTTAATTTTATTTTTCATTATTTTTTACTTATTAGCATACCATATGGCCCTAACTGTTAATTTTCTCATTATCATCTTTGCGTATGCGCGCTCAAATCATTCTGCATATCTGATGTTGCCTCACAATCCCTTGCTGAAAAAATTTCTCTACATAATATCCTAACTTAATAGTATTTTTCAAAAAAAATTTGTTGTTTCGATTCAGAAACTCACTAGCCAAAGATTTAATCCTAACTATTTATTTTAAATAAGAAATTTGATGTATCATCGTTATTTGAGTTTGAAAAGTCATTTACATCAAGTGAACAAAAATGTTGTGACTACATTTTTCAGAGATTAAGAACGCTTTCCAATGAAGCTTCTTAGGGTTCGCATTTCAGCACTGATTGGTTTTAATGTACTCTGTTTGTGCAAATTAAAATTAGATTTTTCAGAAAGATTTTTAACTTTCCTGTAAAATTGGAAAATTGAGGGTTAGGCCCTTAGTGCATGCTAAAATATTACCATTTGAATGGTTTTAACATTGTATTCTATCTTATAAATGTTATTAGCTTATGATTATAAGTTTTTAGCATTTAAAAGTTTGTGAAGTTTGTGTACATTCCTGATTTTTGTACTAAAAATAATAATATAAAAAACGAAACAAAATAAAAGACAAATGTATGAATGAAACAAAATGAAGCTTTCCCAGAAATTGAAGTCAGATTAAAAATGATTAAATGTACCCTTTTTTACTTTTACAAGGAACAAATTTTATTTCTTAAATTGGTTCTATATTTTGCTTCGACGGAACCATGATGGACATTAGAAAAAATAAAACCAGCTATTGCTCATATATTTAGTATTTGTGATTTATGTTATTATTCTATATGAATTTACAAGTATTGTTTCTGCTTTAGAGAAGCGTAGGCTTACTCGAATGATTGCATTTTGAAAAAAAATGAAGTAAATAATAAATAAAAAATAAGCTTTAATTATAAGGGAGTTCTTTTCATAACCTGAGTAGACACCCTGTTGAAGACAAAAGTCCTAAGCTCAACGCTCTTTAGAATTAAATGCACGTTTGTTCTAAAAAAGTAAGAAGTTATTTCTTATGACCAGTGGCTAGGGCACGGACGAAACATTAAAAGATTGGTAATCATGATAAAATGGCCTAAACAAGCTGTACTCTAAAGTGCAGCAAGACTGCGTTATGAATTCCAAATGGAGTGTCATGGATTTCATTTGTGGATAATAACGCAACCGTGCCGTTTTGCATGTATATTTTTGACCGTCTTCCATTGCGATCGGAAAAATAATATTTATATATTCCAGAAAGGTTATTACTGGCGGTAAACATTCCGAAGACTTCACCGTCTAATGTTGATAATGCAATTTGTTCTCCAGTCGGAATCGGTATATATTTACGGTTTCCTTCAAGTAATCTAAGTTTTTTATTTGCAGGGAAAGTGTATTTTCGAGCTTCGAATACCCTGAGCGGATTTATCTTAGAAACAAGTCGAAAGAGGTGAAGTTGGTCAAACCGAAAACCAAGTAAGTCACGAAATTCGGGCCGAAGCGATGGAGGTATTACCCTTACAGGAGACCTGGACCTATGACCACGAGTATTTTTGGCAGGAAAAGAATTAATGACTTGAGAATGCTGTGTGGCTAAAGAAAGGGACCTGGCAGGAGAATGTAGTGGTTCAGAAGAAGATGGCGCGCCACGAAGAAGATCAGGAATAGGGGCTCCATGTAGGAAACTCTCAGATTGTGAACTGAGCTCTGAAAGAAGAAACAGAAGATTAATTCTCTAATAGGCATCTTGATATTTTGATACTTTAAAATAAAAGCCCAGGAAATAATTTGTTTTTTTTTATCGAAAAATAATGATAGGACATTTCAGACACAAAACGCAGAAAAACATTCTTGGTTTTCGCACATTGGAATTTAAGGATGTACACTCCGTACAATCAATCGCAAAACTTGCCTATCTTTAAAATGATTTTCTTTAGAGAAAAATAATTTAGGTTCAAATTTCTTATGTAACAGTAGTTATTTCAAACTTTATTTTTTTCTTTCTCTTCAGAGAGAAGTTAAAATTCTTATTTCATGCTAAAGATCAAGGCCTCATTTCATACTTTCAAGGATTATATAAATTCTGTTTTCGTTGATTTTATATAAAAAAAGAATTCAGAAATCATACAATAATCATTGATATAAATAATCAGTGTTTAAATTTTAATTAAGACCATTAAACACAATTTTAGAGAATCCTACAAAGAATAAAATGGAATCTTGTTCATTAGGATTAAATAAGTATTGTAACCTTTCCCTTAAGATAAAATAGAAAAGTAAAACTCTAAATAACTTCTGTTAAATAAAGAATTATAACCTGATATTTCTTTCACAGAAAATTAACTTGATAATTTGGTTTCAATACAAATTTCTAAATAAAAAGGTTTAGCCTTCTGCAGAACTTCAGCTTTAAGAGGAAATTATTTATGAGAAATGCTTAAGCTCTTTCTTTAGGTAAAAAAATATGGCTATTAATATTTTTCATAATATGTATCGTTTGTCCAATAAATTATTACATCCAAAATGGACAGCAAATAATTTATACATCTTTATTAGTGTAATTTTTGTATACCTTGCGTTGTTTTTCCAAAAATTAATTTTTTACATTCTCATCAGAGAAGGTATTAGATTTGTGTAAAATATGATACCCCCGGTTTTCGTCAAATGTCCGCGTTTTAAGACCCCCTGAACCCGAAAAACAGGTTTTTACGAATGGCCTTTGGCATACACTTTTAGTGCCTCAAATTAAACGTCAAGTTCGTTAGCCAGCCATTTTGGATAAAAATTCCAAAAGTTAGCACATTTTTAAAATTTTTGAGACCACTTTTTTCAAGATTTGAAAATTTTATGTACAGTTATCAGTAGTAATCCAAAAGACTAACAGTTTATCTGAATGACTTTTTTCAATAAATAAAAATTACCGGAGTTATAGCAGTTTCAAAATCCAAAAAAACAAACGAAAATGAACATTTTATGCCAAACAACGCACGATATCAAAAAAAGTCAGGAGAGGAAAAACATTGGGTTTTGATCCCGGAAAAAATAAGGAAAAGTAAAATATTCCATTTTGCGGTCAAACTATGCAAGATACGAAAAAAGTTGTAGGAAAAAAAATTTTACAGCCATAAAGGTCTACAAATTTGTTATATATCACTTTTTGATAGGAAGAGTAGTTTTTGTTTTATTCTTAAAAAACAACATTAAAAATAAAAAAAGAAGTTTTTAGAGAAACAACACAAGCTACGAAAAAAGCAATTAAACAGAAGTTGTCCACCCGAAAAGTAGCTACAAATTTGTTACTTTTCATTTTTTGGTTTACGTGTGATTTTCGTTTTAATCATAAAAAATAACATTAAATATACAAAAAATAAATCTGTGGAAAATCGACACAAGGTACGAATTAATGAGAGAATAAAAGTTATTACATTCTCATCAGAGAAGGTATTAGATTTGTGTAAAATATGACCCCCCCCCCCCGGTTTTTGTCAAATGTCTACGTTTTGAGACCCCCTGAACCCGAAAAAACGGGTTTTTACTAATGTTTCTGTCTATATGTCTGTATGTCTGTCTGTATGTGTGTATGTATGTATGTATGTATGCATGCAATGTATGTATGTATGCCTCGATGTGAGCACGATAACTTTCGAAAAAATCAACAGATTGAATTGGGCTTTGGTATACACTTTTAGTGTCTCAAATTAAAGGTCAATTTTGTTAGCCAGCTATTTTGGATAAAAATTCAAAAAGTGTCAGAAAAAACTGACTTACCCCACACAGACAGTTCGGCTGGTTCGTTTGGTTCGGTCGAAGGAGGTTTATTTCGCCGGCGAATAGGCAATTTCTCGCGCCGAGTTACTTGAGTTGAATCTCCTTGCAAACTTAATTCTGTAAAAACGAATAGAAATAAATGAATTAAAAAAATTTAATTGTTCTACTAAGGAAACATGCTATAAAAGATGCAGTTTCATTTATTTAGATTTTTAAAATATGTCCAAAAACTTTCAAAATTAATATAAATTCTCAAATTCTTTTATGTTAGTATGTTTGCCCTCATTCCCCAGATATTGCAGAGAAAATGTTCATTATTTTAGGAAAAAAGCCAAGGGATCGAGATCCCTACTCTAAAAATACTTTCTTCATTTCCTAACTTATTTTTACACAAAGCTCTAAATCGAATTGAAAATTTGGTTTTTCAAAATTTACCAAATTTTTAAGTATATTGCCAAAAATCTTGATAAATTTCCGGAAAGTTTCAAAATTTTTTAATTTGATCAATTTTTAAATATTCTGATGAAATACTAGAAGCTTCCAAGAGATTTCCAAATTTTTATGAATTTCGAAAATTCCACAAAATTGTCTTCAAAACATTTTCTAAATTTTGATGAAGTTTCAAAAATTTTAAGATTTTCGTTTCTGCGTCTTTTGTACCATACGAAAGATGCAGTTTCATTTATTATAAATTTTTAAACATCCCCAAAGATTTTTAAAATTAATATAGATTCTCAAAAGTTTAGGCTTATGAATGCTTCCAAAAAATTCCAAAAATTTTGAAGGATTTCTAAAATTTAATTTTTAATTTCTAAAATTTATTTAAAGAACATCAAAGATGAAGTTTTTTCAAAAAATTAGTTTTAAAAGTATTGTCCTAAAAATTTTGAAAATTTAATTTGGTTTAAAAAATGTCCATTTGTCAATGAAACATATTTCTGAAAGTAGCTTCTCAGATGTAAACAATTTCAAAACATTTTGAAGTCTTCAAATTAAAAAACTGTCCGCCGTATACGCGAAGACTGCAAATATCCTTAATAAAAAAAACCTGTTTTTTATTTGATACATTTTAACGGTAAGAAAATGATAAAGAAACGCATGCTTTTTTAATATTTTAATTTACAAGAATAAACTTATATTATAAGCTTAAAATATGTTGAAAATTATAGACAGATTATATTATTATATTTACCAATGGAATAAAGGATTAACACTAAAGTTAGAAGAATAGTATTAACCATCTTTGTTTTTTTTAAAGCACATGAAACACTTATTAATTATTTAATGAATAATTTGGTATCAGTGAAAATAACGAATATTCCAGGTTGTATTGAAATACACATGTTTAAGTTGGTCCTTATCTCACAGATTGTAACATGCTTCAAGGTTTACCTCTTGAGATAACGATAAGGAGATATCAACTCTTAATTTTTCGTTTCAAATAAGTTTTTTTATGTTAAAAATAAATTTTATTATTCATCAAATATAGCTGCTTCATTTCTAATATAAAAATTCCTCTGTATTGAAAAATTGAATTGTTTGTTACAGAATTAACTTTCTTGGTAAAAGTTTTTGTATTGAGAATTCATTTTTAAAATGAAAATTGAACTCTTGCATTTTTAGTTCAAAACTCCTTATTTTTGTGGAAAATTAATCTTCTTGATCCACCTATATCTTGGCTAACTATTTGGTTGATATAATTTGATGTTGAATGATTTTGTTCCTATTCGTCTAAAATCAATATTTTTTATTTTATGTTGTTTTAATATTATTCTTTATTTCTAAATTGTACAAAAATTGAGCTCAAGCTTCGCTGGAAACCGAACCTATGTTGAATTCTGGTGTTATTCCTTATACTTGTGAGATTAGTTTTTCAAACATTTGAATTTTTTATATTCTTTGAATTCATAATATTAAGACCAATTTTAAAAATTGCGGCAAAGATACCATACATGTTAACTGACAAGGGTTATTTTTAATTAATTCGTAGACTTGTTTCGTTATTCGCTCATTTTGCATTCACTCAAAATTTATTTTCGATAATCGAATATTATTGATGCTTTTATCTTCATTTAAGAATATTAAGGTGGCAAAAATTGGCCTCTAATTATTTTTATTTACAGAAATAAGTATTAGGCTAATTTTCTCAGGATACCATCTGTCGTTCATTTGTAGCTTACTAAATTTCAAAAAAAATTCAAGAATAAAAAATAATCGTTTAAAGTTTGAATAGCAAAAAATATTCTTCATGTATCAAAGTATAATTTAGTAAAGAATACAAGCCTTAAAAGGTTTCGTTTAGAAATGATAAAAAACAAGTAAGCAAAATTTCTTGGGATGCATCTGTCCTAAACTTCAATTTAAAAATGAAAATTTGCTAAATAGTATTAGACCTATTTTTTAAACTTTCAAATTAACAGATATCGCTTAATTTAAGTAAAAGAGAAGAATAGATATCAAGAGTAGAGTTTAATATTTTTCATTTAGGATTTTAAAAATCAGTTAAAACAAGTAAGCAAAATTACTTGTCGTGCATCTGTCCTAAACTAAAATTTTTTAATAAAAAATTGCTAAATAGTATTCAGCCTATTTGTTAAAACTTTTCAACTTAAAGATATCTCTTATGTTAATTTTAAGATTAGAATAGTCAATCAAAAAACGCTAAAGTGAAAATAAAACTAATTGGTGGGTTACTCTTGATTAAAAATCTTAGAACCTTAACCAAACGTTTTTGGAAACAATATTGTTAAATAAATAAGAAATGTTTTAATGTATATTCTGAGGAAGCCGATATCGTTTAAAATATAATTTGTTTGTTTTCTCTTTATTATGTTGTATAGTTGCATGCAATCAAATAGCCTAAGAGCTAAACAGCTTTTTAACGAAAAGTTCCTTTTTTTTAAAACTATTAATCCGGTTTTTCACTGATGTTTTAAGCTTGTCTCTGAAACGAAAAAATTCCCCTGCTAAATCTCGAACCATAATAGTTTTTTTTTTTTACAATTTTCTGTTTTCCTTCTTAAACTTGGTAGATAGATATTCAGTCACTTCTTTTTGTTTTAAAATAAAAATGAGATTTTTTAGTGCAATTTAAATTTGAAAAACCGTTGTCCTCAAGCAAAAAAATTTCTCCCTAATTTTTCTCAGGATTCAATAGCGTTTAATATTAAAAAACGAGGGGGGAGGGGCGGGTAGGTACCTTATGCTTGTGGGCGTTTAAATATTATCATTGAAATTGTCTGAAGATATATTCTAATTTTATAAATATTATCAGCTTGTGTTAATAAAATTTTATCAGGGATTCAAATGAAATTTAAAGGCATTTTCTCAAATTTTCCAATTATATTTGTAAATTCTTTTTAATTTACCTAAAAAATATGCAAAGTATAAACAATTATTTAAAAGTAATACAGATGCGGAAGCACAATTCCAAAATTGTATTCATTTAAAGTTTTATGTCAAAAAAAAAGAACGTCAAGAAAATTTTTTTACGTTTCGTTTCGTTCTTTTATATAAAATATAACTACCACACAACTTTCACATCATGTCTTCGTAGCCTCATTATCTATTCATACCTTTTTAAACTGAAACTGAAACTTTAAAAATAGCCAAAAATGCGCCTTTATTTCGTTCTAATCCTTAAAATTTGTAATGAAAGAGAATATAGTTTTTTAAAAAATCAGAGTGAGATTAAAAATTTTTAAGTATATCCCGTTTTTACTTTCACAAAAAAAATTTTGCTCTCTTAATTTAGTTTCACATCTCGATTCAACGAAACCTTATTGGACTTTCAGAAAAAGAAAAATTATTGCTTATGTGCTTCGTATTATTAATATATTCAAAAGTGCATTAGAAATTCAGAAGCGTTAGTTTGCGCTTCAAAGGAATGTAAGTTCGTTATATTAAAAGGGTGCGATTCTTAATACTTCAATGTTTCCATATTAAGAAAATATTTTTTTTATAATCTGAGCGAACAATCAGAAGAAGTCAAAAAAGTTCTAAGCTACACGCTAATTTTTTTAACATATTAATCGTACACAAATTAAAGTATTTACTATTTGTAAAGTAACTTTTTAAAAAAAAGTGTCTTTGGTTATCACTTATTAACCTTTAATAATTATTTTGTTCGGTTTTTAAGAAAACTGACCTGGGAATTGGGGGAACAATTAATCACCATACATTGACATTTCATTGTTATTTTATTTCGAATTACAAATAATTATGTATTTTTCTTTTTCATTGACTTGTAATTGAATTATTTCTGTTGATGATTGTTGTTTAGAAGCACTATCCTGAAAAACTGCATGATAGGTTTATAGACGCCTACTGGAGTTTCCTTAATTTCGTCTGGGGTTAATAAGGTAACCATTCCGTTTTCCATGTTTATTTTTGCCCGTTTTCTATTTCCACTGGTATGCCATTTATATATTCCAGCAAGATTGTTACTGGAGCTAAATATGGCAAAGACGTCACCGTCGAATGTTGATAATACAATCTGTTCTTCAGTTGGTATGGGTTTATAGCGATGCTTTGCTTCGACTAATTTAATTTCTTTATTCTCAGGAAAAGTGTATCTTCGAACCTCGAATAGCCTATTTGCATTCGTTCTGGGAATAAGTAGAACATATTGTAGTTGGTTAAATCGAAATCCAAGTATGTCACGAAATTGCAGTCGGAGCGATGGAGACATAAACCTAGTAGGTGACCTGGATCTAGCTCGAGCAGAATGCTCCGCAGAAGAAGAAGAACTGATCGACGACGGTGGTCTGGCTGGAGAAATAGACCTGGCAGGGGAATGTTGTGTATCAGAAGAAGATGGCGCGCCACGAGGAACACAGGGAATAGGGGCTCCATTAGGTAGACACTCAAACTGTGAGCTGTTCTCTGCAAGACGAAACAGGGGATTAATTTTGGATAAGTACATTCGTATTTCGATTCTTTATAGTTGAAAATGTATTTTTTTAAACTAGTTTCTTGCGAAGGTCCAAATCATCTTTAAAGTACCGTACTAAATTTGTCTTTGATTTCTAAATATTTCATTCATGTATTAGAAAATCAGACATAGTACTGATAGACAAAACAGGTGTGTTTTAAATTAAGAATAGTTTTGCACATTTCCTTTAATATTACATCATATAGAGCAAAGTATTTCGTCTGCTTATCTTAAATATACTAAGCGCATCACTTGTGACTGGTCAAAATCTGTTAGAGAAATTGATCAATTGCTTTTAAAAGTTTACTTATTGTGTAACACATCCAATATCTAAGAGTATACTCATAGAAAATATGCTGCGTATATTTCCAATTGGGTAATCACAATTTATGTTTTTCTGTAAACATGATGCGGATTAAGGAATTATTTGCAGAATGTTGAAAAAAGCTTATAAGATTATTGAGATAATATTTTATTGTATGCACCAATATAATTAAAGATGACATTGCAGATGATGATTAGAGCACAACGAAGCGCCATGTTTTACAACTCGGAGAAAACTGATTATTGTGTTAATAAAGAATTTGCGTGAAAGCGAATTACGCAATTCTTCGATTGCATCATTTCATTATACCGAGTGATTTTTTTAACTTAAAACTTTCAAATATCTCGAAAAATAGGCACTCTATGAAACTCTGTGGAGCACATATAATGATGTTAAAATCGTTTGCCCCACATCGCCTTCTTGGAGTAGAGGGGGGGGGGGGGTAAGTTTAAAATTCTAAATAAGAACCCCTATTTTTTATTGCATATTCGGATTATTTGGATAAAAATGCGTATGATTTGCCTAAAACATTTTTCTCGTTTTGCGATAGATCGCGCTGTATTCGACGAAATTCAATTTTTCTTCATTTTCCCGTTACTGAGAATGCACGAACGAGTGTAATAAAAACTCGTACATAAAAAAATACATTGCAACGAACATAGGTATAACCTTTTTCTTTTCAAAGTTGGTTAAAATTAAGGGCAACAGATCTTTGGTCTTCTTTGGTATTTATTATTTTGAAAAACATGCCAAAGCGTATGTCCGTTCTTGAGAAGTAATTATTATGTAAGGAGGCTATCAAAACATTACGAAAGTGTTTACTTTTTTCTTTTCTTAATTATAGTAAATTAGAAAAAATAAATCCTAAGACAAAACTCATTTTAGTTAGATCAAAAATTATTCCGAATACTACTTTGTAATGGAATATCGGAACGTACGAGAAAAAATTAAAATGGTTCTGTTGTATGGAGAAACTAAAAAAAATCTTTATAATACAGTTAATTTAACGCTCAGCGTATTTCAAATAGAATTGTGTCACATGTTCCATTTTTTCCTACTATTACAAAATGTATTGCTGACGGAAGTGCTTAACATAAGAAAAAGACCCGTAGATCAATAGTCACTGGAGAAAATAATTCAATTGCTGTATAAGCTGCAGTGGCCAATAAACCTCACGTTAGTACAGGAGAAATTGTTTGTGATTCCGGAATGTCTGAGATCAATGTTTGGAAAATTTGAAAACGTAATACATTTCATCCGTATCATGTTTCTTTACATCAAAAATTTCATGACAGTGATTTCCAAAATCGGGTAGCCTTTTGTCAGTGGACACATAAACAAACACAACAAAATCCCAACTTTTTTTGGTATGTATTATTCTCTGACGTGTCGTCTTTTACGAAACATGGAATAGTTAATCGACACAAAATGCATTACTGGAGTATCCGCAGTGGCTCCGTGAATTCGAACGCCAGTTTCCATGGAGTTTCAACGCATGATGTGGAATAATTGGCAACAAATTAATCAGTCCCCAGATCATCGTAGGCAGCTTAAATGGTCCATAATATCAAGACATTTTGGAAAATTAACTGACAATATTGCTTAAAGACTGGAGCTTAGAAATACGCCAGAGCATGTGGTTTCAACATGATTGTTGTCCGGCACATTATTTAGCGGTAGCACAAGATGTTCTGAAACGTGATTTCAATAGTCGCTGGATTGGTAAAGGCGGTCCGATAAATTAGCCTGCAAGATCGCTAAATCTTACTTTACCAGATTTATTTTTTGGGGCTATCTGAAAGACAAAGTGTACAAAGAAAAAACAGCAACACGTGAAAATAGGATTGACCGAATTACAAGTGCATGTGCTGAAATTCATGAAGATACACTTCTCCGTTGTATAAATTTATTTGAATTACAGATGAGTAAGTGCACTGAAGCCGATGATCATCATTTTGAGCACTCACCTTAATTAAAAGATGATTAGCTTCAAACGTGAGAGGCGAGGGCACTCTCGTTATTCAAGCGAGCTTAAGGGAACAGAAAACTGCTACATCCACTTTGTTGTTCCTGGGTTAAGCTAAAAGTAGTGGTTTCTTTTAAGACTAATGTCGAGTATTGCAGAATCGTGAGCGTGCATTCTCAGTAACACTTAGCGCCATTTATCGCGAAACGAGAAAAATGTTTTAGACAAATCATACGCATTTTTATATAAAGAATCCGAATATGCTATAAAAAATAAGGGTTCAAATTTAAAATGCATCGCCCCCAGGTCCAGGGGGCGATGCATGGGAACCGATTTTAATATCAGTGTATGTATTCCTCCGAGTCATTAAATTTTCACTTATAACATTTTTTCATAGAGTGCCTATTTTCTGAGATAATTGAAAGTTTCGAGTTAAAAAAATCACCCACTATAATATATTCTTTAGTTTTCATTACATAAAGTAGAGACAAAAGTGTCCTTAGATATTCATATTTGTATTTCATGAATCACTGCTAAGAAAGAAATTAGTTTACCTCACTCAAGGCTCGTTTGAAAAAAATAAAGCCTATTTTAGGAAATCTAGCATACACAACTCGCTCTTATTATTTATAACCGCTAATACTATACATTATCACGAATGATAATAATTTGTATTGTAACAATAAACAAAATCCCTTTCGGGGTAAGTATTGCGCACTCGCTTCTAGCCTCGTTACACTGTGGGGGAACAAGAAGTTTTTATGTGAGAAGTAAGAAAGGAAAGTGTACGCGGCGGTATTAGAAAGGGCAGGATCTATATATTTTTATATGTATCTAAATTTTATTGTTGTTGATTTAGGTAACACATTATTTCTGCGGCACTGAACCGTCTTGGGATGTGGACCACTTTAGCGTCCTTTTCGTCCAAGGGTGAATTTTGTCACCTCTAACGGTTTAAAGCATCGTCTTAAATTAATGCTATGATGCTTAACCGGGTTCACCTGAGTAAAATTAATAAAGAACATAACATTATTATTAATACTATATTTATTACCTCAATCGTTCAGATGGTTAGGTGCTCGAAATTCACCTCAGAGTTTCGGGGTTCGATCCCTGAGCAGGTACCTATGAAAATTTTTCTATGTACCTTTACCGACATTCTGGTGGTTCAGAGCTCACCATCGTGTACTTGACTGCAACCCAGTCCGTCAATGGAGGGGTAAAAACCAAGCTTTGTCCAATATGCCGTGGCACACTGCTCTCATCATATCACTTGATTGCATTGTAAAAATGCGTTTGTGGCTGATGATATATACAGGGACAGCCCCATGCAAACTATTGCAAAATATAAAAATCCAACCTTAAAAGACAAAAATTCGTTCGGCATGGGGGCAGTAACTATCTTAAGCTTGTTACAACACGATTGCAGTATCTCAACAAAGTTTGAAAGTGGACATTCTGTTGGAACCTCCGCTGCACTTTTTCAAGAAAAGTTACTTATGAAATAGCTACTAAAATAAAAAATTACAATATTTATAATTTTACAAATTTAAACTTGAAATGACAACGTAGCAATGTATTTATTTATCAAAAAATTATTCACATTTCTTTAAAGTGTTTTTCTCAACATTAAAAAATTTGAAAATAAAAATTATTGTCCTGGTTTCATAACCTTCTGTTTTCTAAATGAAAGAATCTAAGCTTCTTTTTGAGCTGAAAGCGAAAAAAAATTGTTCTTTACTTAATTTCTAAGCAATAGAGAAATAGAGTTAATTCCACATTTTTTAAGTCCGGGAATGATAATTAAAAAATGATGAAATTCTGAAATTTACCTTTCTTGAGTCTTCAATATTATATTAGACCATTTATAGGCGTGTGAAATTTCTGAAAGAATTCAGATCTGCAGATAAGTACACAGACTTTTTAATCTAAAATATTAAATTGTTTAATAATAATTAATAATTATTATTGTTATATTATGGATTTGCGAACCGATATGTGGAGATCAGAACGTAATTTTGCGGAGTACTTAAAATAGACATTTTCTTTTGTTGTCTTATTGCGCACCTGTTCCAGGCTAAAAATACTAATTAAATACTTCTTAAGTCTGGAAATTCACAGAAATTACTTATTTTATGTTTAGAGGATTAAAAATTAAGTGTGTAATTACATGTCAAAGATTAGAGTTTAATATTTGAAAATTAAGAATTTTAAAATCACTTTTCATGTTTTAAACACTCATGTCCAAGTCAAATAGATTTTTCGATCACTCTTGATTTAAGAAACTTTTTTGGTCGTTAAATTTTTTTTTTTTTTATAATTTTGAGGTCCAAAGTAGTAAACTTGTTGGCAATCATCAAAAAATGCTGTACAATACGTAAAACTAAATTTTTAGTACTAGTACTATTTTACTCTTTTATTACTATTTAAATACAATTACATGAAGGATAAATGGAATTTTAGGAATGGAAATAAAATAATATAAATATCTCTTTGAATTATCAATCAAATTCATGGCACTGTCACGTTAAAATTATTTCAACCCATATGTAAAAAAAACCAAGAATTTTTTGTTTATTTTGTGCGTCGAATGTCTTAAGACTACTTTTAGTCAAAAAGCCAAATTTTCATTGTAGCTAAGGTTAAAGAAGGTATAAAAAAGTTAGAACAGCGAAATTGCTCTTTAAAAAAATTGCGAAAGATATTCACGTCAATAATATTTTATTTAAATTCGTTTCTTTTTAACTGAATTTTTTATTTTTTTAAACATAACAATTGGCTTCTAACTATTTTATACACTACAAAAATTATAGAAGATAAATAAAAGATTGTATGTCATACAGGACTAACCTAAAACATTTTTAAAAATAATATTGTTTTAAAAAATCATAAAAAGTTCCTATACACTTTTTGTGAAACCATTTCTTTTAAAAACTTATTTTTTAATATTTTTTTCTTATTAGCAATCCATATGGCATTAACTGTTAATGTTTCCTCGTTATTTGAATTTAAAAAGCCATGTACATCAAGCCAACAAAAATTTGTTGCTGCATTTTTTCAAGACTAATAACGCTTTCGAATCAAGCTTGTTAAGGCTTGCATTACAGCACCTTTTGGTCTTAATGTATTCTGTTTTTGAAAATACAAATTGGAAAATTGAGGGTTAAGCCCTTATTTTATAATAAAATATTATTATTTTAATGATTTCAACATACTTTTTTATTTTGTCAATGTTATTAGCTTATAACAATAAGTTTTTATTATTCAAAAGTATGTGAGGTTTGTGTACATTTCTGGTTTTTGTACTAAAAACAATTACATAAAAAAACAATAAAAAAAGGAATAAATGAAACAAAATCAAGTTTTCCAAGAAATCAAAGTGAGATTAAAAATGATTAAATGTATCCTTTTCTTATTTTTACAAGGAACAAATTTGCTTTCTTAACTTGGTTACATATCTTGCTTCGACGGAACCATGATGGATATTAGGGAAAAATGAAACAGCTATTACTCATGTTTTTAGTAATAGTGATTTATACCATTATTCTATATGAATTTACAAGTATTATTTTCTGCTTTAGAGGATCGTAGGTTTAATTGAATGAATCCATTTTGAAAAATATTATACCTGAAAAAACCTGTAATTATAAGGGAGTTTTTTTCATAATTTAAGTAGAAACACTGTTGAACACAAAAGTTCTAAGCTCAGTGCACTTTAGAATTAAATACACGTTTCTTCCTAAAAAGTAAGTAGTTATTTCTTAAGGCCGCTTAATCTATAATACAAATTTTTTATTTGTATTTTAAGAACACTGTCCAGGGAACTGATGAAACATTAAAAGGTTAGGAATCATAATACAATGGCCTAAATAAGCTCTACTCTAAAGTGCAGGAAGACTGGGTTATGGATTCCTACTGGAGTTTCATAGATTTCATTTGTGGATAATAACGCAACCGTGCCGTTTTGAATGTATATTTTTGACCGTCTTCTATTGCGATCGGGAAAATAATATTTATATATTCCAGAAAGAGTATTACTGCCGGTAAACATTCCAAAGACTTCACCGTCTAATGTTGATAGCACAATTTGTTCTCCAGTCGGAATTGGTCTATATTGATGGTTTCCTTCAAGTAATCTAAGTTTTTTATTTTCAGGGAAAGTGTATTTTCGAGCTTCAAATATCCTGCGCTGATTTTTCATGCAAACAAGTCGAAAAAGGTGAAGTTGGTCAAACTGAAATCCAAGCAAGTCACGAAATTGAAGCCCGAGCGATGGAGGTGACCTCACAGGTGACCTGGACCTATCATAACGAGGATGTTTGGCAGGAGAAGAATTAATGATCGGAGAATGCGCTCTGGCTGGAGAAAGAGATCCAGCCTGAGAATTTTGTGTATTAGAAGAAGATGATGCGCTACGAGGAAGATCAGGATTGGGGATTCCATGTAGGAAATTCTCAGACTGTGAACTGTCCTCTGAAAGTAGAAACAGATGATTATTTCTTTGATAGCCATCTTAATATTATGATATTTTAAAATTGAAATCATGAAAATAATTTGTTTTTTTATCAAAAAATAATGTTAGAACGTCTCATACATAAACTGAGAGAAAACTTTATTCGTTTTCGCACATTTGGCTTTAAGGATGTACGCTTCGTACAATCAATCATTGAAGTTGCCCATCTTCAAAATAATTTAAAAATCCCAAAAGAATAGATATATTATTAATATTTTTAAATCTTAAAGTGGGCTTCTAAGGATACTTCAGAAAAAAATCAGGATTAAATTGCTTATTCAACAGTTGTTATTTCAAAGTTTAACTTTTCCTTTCTCCTTAGAGAAAAGTTAAAATGCTTATGTCATTTTAATGATCAAGGCCTCATTCCATTCTTTAAAGAATTCTGTAAATTTCTATTAGAGTTGATCTTATTTAAAAAATGAATTTAGAACGCATACAGTTATCATTCATTTAAACAATCAGTATTGAAATTTTAATTAACACTATTGAATATAATCTTAGAGAATCCTACAAAGAATAAAATGAGGTCTTGTTCATTAGGATTCAACAAGTATTGCAACCTTTCTCTGAAGAGAAAGTAAAGTTAAATAAAGAATTATAACTTGAATTATATTTTATAAAGTACGCTTAGTATCTTCCGTCAAGATTTCCATAAATCAATAATAGATCCATTAACTTAATCATAAATCAAAACAATTGTGTCTACTAATATTGAATGTAGGTTATTTACATTCTTAGCATTACTTACGGATTACTGGAGAATGATTTTTACATATTTTGATAATATAGCATTATATTCTCACCAATATAATTAGGAACTAATATCCATGTGAACGATACAGTGCGATCGTTGTTTAATTTGTGAAATTCGGGGGAAAAATGATTATGTCTTTAATGAATAATTTGCTGGACATTTTGAATATTTATTATTCGAGTGTTTTATTAGATTGCATGGTATGTTCTGAAGTTATAACTAGACTCATCACCATCCGGCGAATCAATATTTAATGTGGACATGATTTCGAGTCGAAAAATAAATTTCTTGCATAAAGGTGTTAGCTGGGTGTACAATTTAAATGATAAATAATGCAAAAAATAAAATAACCTCGGAATGGACTAAAACTTTAATTGTAAAAAGATATGTACACTGTCATGGTAAAGGTGAAGTATTAGAAGATAAATGGAGAAGTGAAGTTTAGAATGCTAGAGGGTTAAATAATCTTAACGTAAAAGAATTACAGGAAACGAGGCTTGTAAGGAAACTAAATATTTTATTTGTACCTGAAACAAAGAAAAGGGGATCCAAAAGTAGTATCATCGAAAATGGTGCTTTAAAAGGCGAAGTTGAAATATGTTCAAGAGTAGATAGTAAATCACATGGTAGGCATTAAGCAGATTTTAGTATGAATGAAAGAGCGAAGCGGAATCTTAAGGATCAAGGATATGTATCTCCTAGATTGCTGTGGGTTCGAAAGAAAGTAGAAAACAGAAGATTATTTATCATAACGTGCTGCGCCCCAGTACTTATTAAAAATACTTATTTAAGCCATATCATGATCCACATGTACACCTAGTGCAGTTAAATAGCCACAGTACAATTGACTTTCTTGTTGCGGACGAATGAATAAGAAATCTGGTAAGAGACACAAGGGCATCTTGGGAGACGCTAATAGACAATGAAACATTAGAGGAAGCATCGAGTTATGGTTAAGGATTTAATTAGTAGAAGTGTGACAGGAGTGTGTGTTACTGTGGTTACAGGAATAACGTCTGGTATTCATGGTGGTATGATTAAATTTATGCTGGCCTAGAAGAAAAACAAGAAGCGGGATATGTATCTCCTAGATTGCTGTGGATTAAAATAAAAGTATAAATCAGAAGGTTATTCATCTTAACGTGCTGCGCAACAATTGATAGTAATCTTAGAAAAACAGAAGATGCCTTCTATGCAACTCTAAATGATACTATAAGTACTTGCGATCATGTTGAAAGAAGTCCAGCATCAAGATATGAGCAAGGAACAAGGTAATTTTGGGTTGCCAAACAAGGAAACATGATAACCGGAAAAGAGTACACCTGGTGTAAAGGAAATAGCCATCGCATAATTCACTTTGTTGCTTCGGATGAAAGACTATGAGAGCTAGTCATAGATACAAGGGTCATGAGAGGTTCTAAATGCAATTCTGATCCTTACCTTCTAGTTTCAAAAATAAGCTGACGTCAGAAATAGTACTTTCGACCTACATTATGACTTTAAAATTTGACTACCACGACAGAAATTAATACATCAGGCATTAGAATCGTGAAGCTTAACTTCCCGTTTACTTCACTATTAAAAAAAAAAGAAGTTTACTCAAACCACTGCAATTTCTAACAGACCGCCAAACCCTACGCCATAAAATGAAATTTTTACTTACTCATTTTTACTGTAACTTCTTCAAACTTTTTTTTTCGCCTGATATTCTGTTCTTTTCTCAAATTTGCGAAA
Organism: Druon quercuslanigerum; assembly: GCA_010014905.2. Lineage (NCBI taxonomy): Eukaryota > Metazoa > Arthropoda > Insecta > Hymenoptera > Cynipidae > Druon > Druon quercuslanigerum. The sequence continues at coordinate 27,076 of JAAAKG020147607.1, forward strand.
AATTATTTATGTCAAAAACACTTTTGTTTCGGTTGTACTTTATTTCACGTGTTTATATTGGCGAGTTCGGAACGAAAGTGATTATTTTCCGGAGAAAGTGGGGGAGGTTATCTTTACTTATTTAAAATGTAACAGGAAAATTTTACTCTGTCACAGTGGAGAAAAAAAAGAACAAAAATAACGACCTGGTAGACAATATCATTGTCTGGAGTGCAATGAAGTGTGTGGTACTGCGGTTATCGAAAGGACATCTGGTGATGTATGGTAATATGATGAAATTCAGATAGCCGCACAAGCAAAGTGTATTTAGTTTATCGTAGCTTGTGTCTTCTGATCAAGAATTTAATTGTATTATTTTTAATATTGTTTTTAAGGAATAATACAAAAACAACGCTTTCTATTCAAAGATAACAAAAAATGTGTAGTTTATTTCTTATTACCATTTTTCTCAAGTTATTTTTTTTATCCTCCGTAGTTCGACCGCAAACTAGAATTTTCTTATTTTTTATTCTTTTCTCTGCTAATAAAATTCGAATTTTCAAGGAAATTTAAAAAGTTTTTATAATAATCCTATAAGGCTTAAGAAAAATAACGTTCTTCTTTCCATGCCTTTTTTCACAACGTGTATTGTTTGTCTTAAAATTTTCATTTTTTTTTATTTTAAAATAAAGTAAGCACTTTACTTAAAAATCAAAATTTATAGTATTGTTTAAGAGAACTTTAAGGTTTTTCTTTAAGTAAGATAACTAAAACGAGTTATTTTTTCCGTGTGATGTAACTGTCATCAGTTACTAAAAAAAGTGAATTACCCCGCGAAGATGGTTGGGCTCGTTCGCTTGGTTCACTTGGTTCGCTCCGAGAAAGTTTGTAACTCCGGCAAACAGGCAATTTTTCGCGTTGCGGAACTCCAGATGAGTTACTCTGCAAACTTAATTCTGTAAGAAGAAATAGAATTGAATGAATTTCCAATTTTTAATTTTTATACTGAGGAAAAATTGCTAGAGAAGATACAATTTCATTTACTGGAAACTTTTTGTAAATTTTTCGAAATTTCAATGAATCTTCCCAAATTCCAAAAGTTTTATCAATTTAAAAAGTTTTTTAAATTTCTAAACAGTTTGAAATTTAAAAAGATTTTGAAAAATGTATCGAAGTTTGCAAATACTTCTAATGTTGGGATATATCAGAAAAAATTGTACTAAAAATAAAAATTGTCGTCATTGTTTTCTCTAAAAACAAAATAAAATGGTATTAATTTGTTCGGCATTAGCAAAATATTGAGTGAAAATTACACATTACGTGACATTCGACGCGTCACCTTGAAGGTAGTTTTTTGAAATTTGTAGTAGGAAAACTCAAGTGCTCAGGCATAAAAAAATAAGTTTTTTTTATTTTCCAAATCAAAATCCTATGTTCATTTTTCTCAGTCAGATCCTCTTTATTTATTACATCAACAAATTATAAACCATCTTGATCAGAAGAAGGTGTCATACCTATATTTTATGTAATTCTTTTCTTAGAATCGACTGGTGAAATTAGTTTTTCAGCAAATTAAATTTTTACAAAAAACAAGAATTTGCACAATTTTTTAATGTTATACAAAAATAAGGACCTGATGGGATAAAACTTACATATGATGCAGATTCTAATTCTATGCATAAAAACCGGAATTTATAAGTTTTAATCTCTCGGACTACAAACTTTTATTTTTTAGTGTTTCTTTGAAATTGTTTATAATTTTTTGCACCCTGTTTACCAACGATACAAATTAATTTATATTTATTTAATATACTATTGACTATTCGTCTACAAAGACGAATTTATGTTTAAAAAATTATCTGAAACATTTCTCATTTTTTTTCCCTCGCCAAAACAACTTAAATATTTGTTATATATGAATCCCAAAGATTCTTTTTTTGTCTAGTTCTTTCATTTGAAAATTAACAATATGTACCAGAAAAAAATGAGAAAATTACTTTATTAGGGGTCGTAGAGTTAATATGCAAGCTGGGCGGCTGAAACTTAGTGAAATATTTTCCACCCTTACATGATTCCTTCAACTCGTAATTGTAATTGTGAACAAAAAGCGTTAAAGCAATTTTTACATGAGTTATCCCACTAGACTCTTTGTTTATGAAAAATAGACAAAAAATAAAGTTGTTATATTCATCAAATATTTCTTTAGAGCTGCGTCTTATTTTAAATTACTTACAAAAGGATTTCCTCATTACAATAAAATCATCAATGTTATCACAGTAAACCCTTGAAATAAATTTTATCATTAACTTGTATAAAAATGCTGCAGCACGTTTATTTGACGAAAAATAAAATTGATCGGAAGGAGGAACGAAAGAATTCCCTCCATAATTTTTAAAATCCTCGCTGTATTCATTTTTTAAATCGTCTCACAATATTCAAATGATTTTAAGAAAAAATCATTCACCTACGCTTACAGAATACATAGGCTGCAATGATTTTTAGATAAAATCATTTTTAAAAAATGGCACATTTAACAAATGAATACCGTGAGGATTGTCAAATTTATGAAAAAAAATTTTTTGTCAACTATTTGTGAACGCAGCCGCTTGAAATATTAAACATGTCAAACAAATATTTTCGTCAGATAAATTTCATCTTTTGTCAGATGAACGTGCAGCAACGTTCTTATTAAATTTAAAGATAAAATTCATTTATGGGGTTTACTGTGCTGAAATTTCAAAAAAGGATCACTATTTTCAATTTTAAATGTCAAAATATCTAATTCAAGAAAATTCGTAAGCCTTCAAATGTAAAAACTGTCCACCGTATTCGTGAAGGCTGCAAATATCTTTATTGAAAAAGGTGCGTTTTATTTAATGCATTTTCTTAATGAAACAATGAAATGATAATATAATTTTTTTTAATTATATGATGATAAATATTCTACATTATTATATTCACCAAGATAATTAAGGACAAATGCCAAAGTAAAAACGAAAGTATACAGCATCCTCATTTTTGCCAATGTAGATGAAGAACTGATGATTATTTTAATGAATAATTAGGTATCAGTGAAGACAACGAATATTTTATTGTTTTATTACAATACACATGTATAAGGTTGTCGTTATCTCACAAATTATCACAGGCGTCAAGGTTGCTCTTATGCGATAGTGATATAAGATATCAGCTCCTGTATTTCGCTAAAAAAAATTTTTTTATGTTTAAAATAAATTCTTCTCAATCAAAAATGCAAGTTTCAGTAGAAACTTTAACAATTTGATTTAAAATTAACTTTCTCATTAAAATTATTTGTGTTAGTAGATAATTTTTTTGTTCTAACTGAAACTTTAGCTATACCAAGTTTTGTTGAAAATTCGTCATTTTTTGTCGAAAGTTAATCTTCATGATTAGATGTTTAACCATTGGGTTAAAAAAATTGTTCTCTAGCTTAACTGGGAAGCGAAGGCAGGTCTTTTGGATTGCCGGTTTGATGCTCTTACCCACTAAGCAGCGAAAAGACGATATCAATTTCTTCACCAGTCTTACAAGTCGAATTCCTATGTAATTCCTTATCTTCGTAAGATTAATTTTTTACAAATAATAGAATGTTTTAAATACATTATTATAAACTTTGCACTTCCAAAATTTTTTTAAATGACGAAATAATAACTGTTTATAAGATATAGAATTTTGCAAGTAACTTAACTTACAGAACTCACTAGGTCATTCGGTATCTTGCAAATTAATTATTTTTTATTTTAAAAAATTAGAATAAACATTGAATAATAAATTCAATTAAATTGGTTGATTTTTTAAAAATAAATAAAAAAGCGTTTTTCCTCAATTATCTAAAAATCTACGAAACCACCTAATTTTTGCGGAAAAATCGAGTTTTAGCAATTTCCTTCGTTGACAATATATAATTTGAATTTAGAATTTTCCAGCTTATAATCTCATTTTTGAAGTTTGTTTGTGTCCTCTTGCCATACATTTAATTTTTTAATACTATTTTATACGATATAAACTAAAAATTCGCATACCGGCCTACAGTGTCTCTGAGGAAATTTGTAAATATATCTTAGGCGACAAATTTTGATAAAAAAATGATATAGATCTTTGTTGGTTCAACAAGTTTTCTCTATTAATTTTTTTTCGTCTGATTTTTTGTTCTTTCAAAAATTTAATTTTATAGTTTTTAATCTTGATTTTTTATTATTAAAAAGAAGATTTCCTTCGACCTATCCAAGAGTTAATAAAAACAAAATTCCTAACTCGTGTTTGGGTGAACAACTTTTTTTCCTAACGTATTATCTAAGTTCTATTAAATCTAAAAAAAATTATTTCACGTAAATATGTATAAAATTATATATTACGAAAAAAGTCCACCCAATCGAGTAATGAAATGAAATTAATTTTTACGTTTTCTTCAATCTTTTTAATACAAAATTATGCAAAAATTGTTTTTATACCATTTTTTTATCATTAAAGTATTATTTCAATTAAATTACTTTTAAGAAACATAACAAAATTTTGCTGTTGGCATGTAATTTCTAAAGAAAAGCGGTTTGTATGCACATTTTAATTTTGAATTTTACGAAATGCACATCATATTAGAAGCACATAAGTTTGCAAATTCCGCAAAAAATTAATTCCTATTCTCATGCCCGCAATTTTTAGAGCTGCATGCGCTGGACTGAAGATTGTGTCTAAAAATTTATATGGTGTCTGCCCTGATGACGAAAAATTCCATGTGCCTAATTTTTAAACCTGATAATATATTTTTAATTTAAATTTCTTTTGTTGTTTAAAAAACTTAATAGCTAAAAATTGGTGTATCACAACTCGACTTTAAAATCCGTGCTTCTCGAGTGAAAGAAAATTTGTTCACTACCTTTACTCCGAACCTAATTAAATTTCCCAATGAAGCCTTTTAGGATTTGCATTTCAGCAATAAATTACCTTTAAAGAAATTTGTTTAAATTAAAATTTGAATTCTGAAAGTGATTTTGACTTTCTTGTAAAATTCATTGTAAAATCATTGTAATAAACTTGTAAAATTTAATGTCAAGCCCTTAATGCCTGCTAAAATATTTTCCTGAAAATATTTTTTATTTTTGTTATTTTTATAGTTTAAAATATCAGAATCAAGAAAATAAAATCAGAAAAAAGAAATTTAAGAATAAAACAGAGAGAGTATTTACTAGAGAAGGATATGGTTTTTTTATAAATTTTCCAAAAATCAATTTTCTTTTTTAACTTGATTTCATATCTGGTTTGTTTAAAAATAAAAACGGGATATTTCGACATCTCAAAAATAAAGTCAATAATAAACTGTGCGATTCTTAATACTTTAATGTCTGTATATTAAGAAAAATTATATACCTGGAAAACCGGGAATTGTGAGGCAGTTTATTAATAATTTGAGTACGCACCCTGGAGGAGAGAAAATATTAAAGCAGAGCGCTCTATAAAATTAAAAACATTCTACGTTTTTAAGTGTATTATTAACACAAAAATTAAAGGGTTATATTTTAAACGAAAAATGTATATTTTCTATCCCTCTGCGCTGCTCGGTAGAAACTATTTCTATTATTACTGTGCCAAATAAGTAAATAGTTATTCCTCGCCACTGATCTACCTATAATAATTTTCCTGAAAAAATATTTTCACCCGGGAATAAAAGAAAACTTTTAAATTTGTTTTTGAAAAAGACTGGCTCGGGCATTGAAGAAACGTTGCAGGCTTCAAAAGCATAATACATTGACCTTTAATTATTATGTCTGTAATTTCAAGCTGCTTGTAACAACTTAATACCATTTCAAATGACACAAAATTTTGCATTTAACTTTTTTATTTCTGGAATTGAATTATTGGTGTGAAGCATTCAGGTTTAAGAGAGCTACCTTAAAACACGATAAGATTCGGTGATAGGAACCTGCTGGTGTTTCCTTAATTTCATGTGGGGTCAATGGGGTAATCGTGAAGCTTTCCATTTTCAGTCTTGCCAGTGTTCTATTGCGACTGTCATTAGTATATTAATATATTTGAGCAAGAAAATTACTACTGATCAATAGTGCAAAGATTTCACCATCGTATGTCGATAACACATTTTGTTCTTCAGTTGGCAAATGCCTATAGCGATGATGTTTTTCGAATATTTTAAATGTTTTATCATCAGGAAAAGTGTATCTTCGAAGTTCAAATATCCAGTAATGATTTTTTTCGGAAGAAAGTCGAATGAATTGAAGTTGATAACGCTATACCCAAGTATGTCAAAAAAAAACCGGGTTGGTGAAGCTAAGAACCTGGTAGTAGGAAACCTGAATCTAGCACGAGGAGGATGTTCGGCAAGAGAAGAGGACATGATCGAAGATTGAAATCTGGCCTCTGCAAGTAGTTACAGAGTATTCATTTTTTGATAAGTATCTCGGAATTTTTAATTTATGACTTTATGAATGACATTTCTAAAAAATGGTTCTTGCGAAGAAATTTGTATTGTCAAAAAATAATTGTTAGCCATCCCAGCTACAAAGTCAAGAAGGGAGCAGTGACGTATAGCGTACCGATTAGTCAAATTTTGATTAGCTCTGATAATTTGTTTAATTGATGGTTCCAGTTTGGGCGAAAGGACCAGTATTTTCTCATCATTGTTCAGTGCGGGGCAATGAGAAGCGTTGGCCACAGTTATGTGTCTGGTAAGAGTCAGATTGATCAAGAAATTTCATTTTTTAGGTGCACTTAATAATATATTTCTAGTCCGGTTTCTAGAAGTTTCGGCGATTATCACAATTGAAAAGTGTTATATGATATAGGTAACAGCAATGATTAGAGAAAACGCGTCGTTAAAGCAGGAAAAGATCAGCTGTAGTTCCGGCTTGGCAATACGGAGGCTTGCATGAAGTGTTTAAAAAACAATTTTGATCAGTTGAAAGCCGAAAACGGAAGACTGGATTCAAAACAAAAAAGGCGCATAGAAATGCATAAATCTATCCTCGAACTGTTCAACAATAAGGTGATGATTTCCGCAAATGAGCATAATCTGGAAGAAATAAAAAGACCAGAAACAATAAAGTAGTGAAAACTTAGTCTAGTCTTTATTCAATGTCGCTACTTTAAATTTAAGCATGCAATCCTGGAAAATCTAAGAAATCTGGAAGGCACAACAATTTTAGTTGTCCAAGGATTCTTTGAGCAGGTAAAAGACGATCGCGAAGTGCTACTTCATTTTCTAAGGGAGGTCAAGAAAAATGGAAAAAGCAGTCCTTAGCTATGGGAAGCTTATTATGGATGGAAATATATGTGAAAGAAAGGATTGCATGAATATTGATGAAAAAGAAGATGCGAAGGAGGAGGATGAATTTAGAAACGACTCGAAGAAAACAATAAATACTTTAATTTCAAATTGAAAAACATTCATTGAAAGAAAAGCCACAGTCCCGACTATTTTAGGAGCAATAGAGCAATTTTTTAAGAAGAAAACAAGGATGGCCTAGAAACCAAAACAAACTAGCCTGGTCGATATCTGCAATCTATAGTAGGTGTGGTTGAAACATTGCATCCACATAACATAAATAATAACATAATTGAGTAGCTAAAGGATATTAAAGCCTTTTCCTCTTTGGCTATTAGGAAAAAATCTAGAGAAAGGTCTAAAGTTGGCTTAGTTCTGTGTAATTATAAATGTTTTGATTCAACTTAATTGATTAAAAAAACGGAAACATGGATATTTCTAGAAGCATGATTTTGCAATGTGATATTAGTTATTGGCCACTGTTACTCTAGTTTAGGTACAATTTTAAATTAACTAGAATAGCATTCGAGACAACTCTCTAGTCAATGTTTTTAACATATGACAATCATTTGTCTTTAATTTATGGAGGTTTTAACTGCAGACTAAGAAATGTGTTTGCAAAAGGACCGGAAATATTTAAACCTACCAATTTTCATTAAAAATGAAAACTTTGGAACGGAAATCATTTTTATTTTACAAAATAATTTTAGCAGAAAAATATTTTGGGATAAGGTCAACCACTTAAAGCCATGTAGAAATGGCACAAATTTTTATGTGGAAATAATATCAGTGGATATTGTTTTAGATTTAAAGAAATCTTAACCCGGAAAGGTCTCGAAACCAGATGGAATCTTAAATGCTTTTAAATAGGCTCTGTACTTACAATATTTTTTCAACCAAATTTTTTCCACAGAAAATGTACAAGATTCCGGGATAAACTCATTATTGTTAGCATTTTTTCAAACGCCAACTTGCGCAAAAACGAAATTCTACAGCAAGATGAGTTTTGTTAAATTTTCTTATCTGTAGCTTAAATTACCATTTTTTTAAAAAATAAATTTAGCGTAAATTTTTTAAAATATCGCCAAATAATCAAATGACATTTTTTGATCCAAAATAATGTTGTACACTCTACAATCTTCTAAAGAGGAAACATCTTAATCATATACTTATTAAGTTTCCATTTATAGGCCCATAAAAAGCCATTATTTGTCCAAGCTATTATTAAGTAGTAATAATAAACCTAATAAGTTAATACAACTACTTAGGAGCAATGATTACGAAATGGTTAAGAACATCTCTTTTTTTTAATTAAATGATCAAAATAAGAGCTTTTATTTTTTTCACAACTTTCCTAAATGCATATCATTATACTATGCCGTCCTCATTACTACAGAATTTTTGTATTTTGATGCGCTCATTAGTTCTGAAATTTGTACCAATTCGATATCAGTAGAAACTTGTTTTCGTATATCATTTTTAATAACAAACCCATAAGGAAATGCCCTCTGGTATAAGAACTGTCATACATAAAATTTTTAAGCCTTGAAAAAAATGGTCTCAACAATTTGGAACAACGGCAACAGACACATAGATGCCGATTATTTTTCCGCATGATGAGGTCTTAAAGCGTCCACATTTAATGGAATCCGCAAAAGCCGCGCTGCAAACTTAATTCTGTGAGAAAGAATAGAAATAAATGATTTTTAACTTTGAATTTTGCATTTAGAAAAACATGCTATAAAAGATGCAGTTTCATTTATTTGACAAACTTCCAAATTTCTGAAAATTTTGATAAATTTCCGAATTTTTAAAAATTTTGATAAATTTACAAAATTTTAACTAACCTCCAACAGTTTTAATAAGCTTTTAAACTGTTTTTAACTAATCAGTTTGCTACTGGAAGTTTTCATAATTTTTGTAAGTTTTCTAAAATTTTGATGTTGTAAAAACTTTTTGAATTTTCAATAAACTTCCACAAACTTCAAAGTTTTATTAAATTTCTGAAAAATTTTGAATTTTGAACAAATTTTGATAAATTCCCGAAAATTATGGAATTTGATCAATTAAAATTTTTTCAACATTTTGGTGGGCGCCTGCGAAAGAACATTTTAATGTCTAATCATCTAAAAAAATTTGAACCTTTCTTAGTAATTTTGATTGAATATCTAGTATTGTTTTGGAATATTCCAAAAATCTACCTACAATCTTAATTATTGCTCAAAAAACCCAAGAAGGATCTCATTTTAACATTTATAGGACTTTTAGAGGATACATGTATTGCAAGCTATCTATAAAAAAAGTTAAAATAGATCAGATAGAATATTTTTTCAACAATTTGTTCCTAAAAAATCAAAAAAAAATTTACAATTTATTTTCTACAAATATCTCTTAAAAGCAGCATCTTCTTATAAATTAAAAAATTATATCTTGATATCAATAAAATCTCCAAAGTTATAGAAGATAAAAAAAAGACCAAAATTTTCAAAAAATTTAGTAAAGAAAATGAAAATAACATATTTTCATAATATTTTAATTGATAATTGCAGAAGTATTTCCTAAGCATAAAATATAATTAAAATTATAGGTGCATTATATCATCATATTTACCTATAATTCAAAACGATCACCAAAGTAAAAATGAAAGAGTAAACCGTCTTCATTTTTTCAAAGTAGATAAAAAGCTGATTAATTTTTCAATGAATAATTTTTTATCAGTGAAACTATCGACTATTCTATATGCATCAAGATGTCCTTTTTCGACAATGCTAAGCAACTATAAAATCTTACATTTTTCGTTGCTAATTCTTTCATTAATGTGGAGAATAAATTTAACGCTGTAAAAATTTAACTTGAACGTAAACAAAAACGATATATACATAAAAAGTAGATATACATAAAAAAATTAGAATTGCGAAAAAAGCATTTTTTCAATCAATTTTACTTACTAAAGTGATTTTTGATGAATTATTTAACACGTTTAAAATATTATCAGAGCTCTTAGTATTTGAAAATGTGTCAATCCAGATTATTAGATCATTTATGATTTGAATAATGGAAAAGACATATCAGCAAAGTAAATAATTGCTACATTGAACAATATTTAAAAGGCTAGATAATCCTATCTAAAAGCGTCAATCTTTAATTAATATTTAAATTTTAAAATTTCAGGAAAAAATATTTAGCAGATGATATCAAATTAGACATGCGTAATCCTAAAATAGCCTAAACAAGATAGTTATATTTCCAATCAGAGTGTAATTTGTTTTGTTTCATAAAATTATTCTTCCTTGGCGATGATTTTCTCTTTCTTTAAAAATGTGTAACTTTTCCTGCTATTAGGAATAGAACTTACAGGTTTTATAAAAAATATCTTTAATGTTACTAAAATATTAAAAAAGGGTTTTAGGTAAACGTTTCAGTAATCATTCCCTTCGCAGTAATCGTTATACCAATTTTGTTACTTTTTATCTTATTTGTATTAATCGAAATTCCATTTGATACTATAAACTGCTTAAAATAAATGGGTTACTTCGTTCAATGCTAATGAAATTTTTTTTTAATATTTAAAGTTAGATGCTATTATTGCGATTATTGGGACCAGCAAGATCACTTTCAGAATTAAAAAAATATTTCATAAAATGAAGTTATTAATTTAATATATAGTGGGAATTACTTTACAATCGTGTTTCGTTCGATTTTGGTTTATTCCTAGAAAGAAGAGATTTTTTTTCAAAATTATAGTAATGCATTAATTCTTATTCAGATAAAACATAGAAACCCTAGGATTACAAGGGAATTTTTAATACGTATAAAATCCTGGAGATTTCATGTAATTTCAATAATATGTAATTATTATTAACACGCAGATTGACAAAAAGTTTATAACTCTAATGCACAGGTATTTTCTATTTTTCTCTGGGATGATAAATTTTTTATAAAAAAATTTGGAAGAAGTACTTATAGTAAAGTTTCATTTAGTAATGTTTTAAAGTAATATACAACATCTTTCAGGAATTATAAAGAACAAATAAGCAGAATATTCCAATAAAAATTAAATATTGATATTTCATTTAAATTGTATCACTTATAAAATTGCTAAAATATTTTAGTTTATAGTTTCAAAAGATAAGGAAGGACCTTATAAAAACGACTTCTTCCAGACTAATAATTTATTCATGAATTTAAAGATAAAGTTTGGAAACCCAGCTGATTTCCAAAATGAGATATGTACATAAATATTTTGTAATTATAATAAAATATGGCATTGAAATCGAAATGATGATAAAAGAATTAAGAAAAGCATACCTTATATAACAAATTTTCTTCTGCGTAAACAAATTTTATCAATAAAATCAAGTGTAGAGAATCAAGATCACTTGTTTTTGTTGAAATATTATTTTATAATTCCTTTAGTAAGTATTGGTATTTATAGTAATGGTATTAGAAATATCAAGATTGGAATGATTAAAAACGTTGTTTATTCATCTATTCTATTAGTAGAGGTCTTTTTTTATTCAGAAAATTTAGAATTGGTTCGAAAACTATTATTGTGTAATAATTACTCTAGTGCTTTTGTCGATAAGCACGTTAAAAAAGAATTTTTGAATTACAATAGTAAAATAAAAACACTAATATCATAATAATAGTATAGATTTTATATCCGACTTGGATTATTTTAGTGGATCTTACCATAAGCTTATTGAAATCCTAACTTTACTATAAGACTGGATTTCAAAGCTTAGCTCAAAACATAATTTTTAATTAAAATTGATGCCTGAAATGTATTGAGTCCTTTACTCAAAAAATGATCCTTTTAAATTTACCAAATAGGGCATGTTCTCCGTCTTCAAAAAATTACTTTTATTTACAAAATGTTGGAATTTATCACAGAATAATCAATACTTATAATTTTCTCAACACTCACCAACAGGTAACATTCTCGTATTATTATTTCCTATTTAAAATTTATATTGATTGCTTATTTGAAATAATTTGATATTTTTTCGATCCTAAGCTTTCTTGATATTTTTCATTTTTATACTCAAAATTTCTTTTTACAATATTTAATATGATTTTAAATTTATAGAACTCAGACTCTAATACTAACTAATGGAATTATAAAATAATAATTTTTTAACAACAAAATGTGATCTTGATTCCCTACATTTGATTATATACAGGGTGAGTTATTTTAATATAACTATTTTAATATAATATTATTTTTATATAGCTATTTAGACAAATGTTGCTTAGGACAATGGAGACCATATTTCTGCTGAATCGGCTTTGACCTTAATACCAATTTTAAAGGTTATTTGAAGGTCACATTGATTTTTTAAATAGAATCCTCTATTTTTGACATTAGATACTAAAAAAGGGGAAAATTTTGTTTCCGAAATAATAGTAAGAGTCAATTTTCCCGAGGTCAAATAAAGGTTAAATCAAAGTCAAATTTCAAAAATCATGCAGAACAAAATTTTTTTGTTTTATTCTTTTAACATGTTTGGGCAACACAAAGCTGTGGTGGATTAGGGACCAATGACTTTGATAAACTTGACCTTGAGGCATGCTTGGAAGGTCATTGGAAGTTTAAAGTGTTTGTTTACTTGAAATAATACACCCGAAACAAAACCCATAAACTCGCAAGCTACAAATCAACAAACTCCACACTTTAATCTACGAATTACCTTTAAAGTTGGCATCAAGGTCAAGATGATCAAGGTCATTAGTCCCATCATTTAGGACATAAAATTTCCCGCGCTTTTTCAGAATCTAATGTCAGAAATAAGGGTTCCCATTTAAAGAAATCAATGTGACCTTCAAATAACCTTAAAATTTGATCTCAAGGTCAAAACCGATTTTCCAGAAAGATGACCCCCATTGTCCTGAGCAACTTTTTTCCAAACAATTTTTTTTTATACTGCTTATTTCCGGATATTTTAGGGTGGATAGCTTAAAATGGCCCACCATGTAGATCTTTGTTTGCAGAAAAGAAAATTTGTTATATATGGTATGCTTCTTTTAACTCTTTTTACTTTATTTCGATTTCAATGCCATATTTTATTACAATTCCAAAATATTTGTGTACAGATCTAAGGAGAGAAACTAGGTGGTTTTCTAAACGTTATCTTTAAGTTCATTAATAAATGATTAGTCTGGAAGAAGTGGTTACAATAAGGTCCTTCCTTATCTTTTGAAAGTAAGTTTTTTCATAAGTAAAAAGAGAAAATTTCATTCTTTCGGAAATTTTAATTTGCAGTTTCTGCATATGCTTTGTACTTGAAATTAAAGTGATTTTAATTTAAAAATAATGTGTTTTGTTTTAACGAAATAAGATATGCAGAGAAAGCGAAGTATCATTCGCTTTCTGTTCGTAACTAATTTCAATAACGATATAAAAACTAAACTACATACAGCAACAGGCTAGATGTCAATAAATACAATTTCGGTCCATCAAATTATCAATAAATTTAGATCAACAAAAAATTTGTGTCGGACCAAAAAATACGAAAATAAATCTTCAAAAACATTCACGCTCACATACGCATTTATACTCACGCTAGAGGAAAATATGTATGATCCCGCTTAAATAATTAATTAAAATCATAAATAAACACAAAATAATATTGATAACCAACACACAAAAAGAAAAACCTTATCAAAATCTGGATTAACACAAGCTTGGAAGGATTTGTAGTAGATCGCGTCAGTAGATAAAGACCGTAAGAGTGCGGCCTTCTTATGGCACTTTCACAGTTATTTTTCTTTTATTAAACTTGTTTTTGGGCGCTCAATTCCGATAAAGAAACTTTCTCCCAGAAATATTTTCTTCTCATTATAAATTTCGTATCCTCTAGTTCGCAGCTTATCATTAAAGAAACAGGCTTTGCAATAAATGAAGACGGACGTCATGCTGAGAACAAGTTCAAGCCAGAAAATACGAACATTGCTCCTCATAAAAATTTACACACACACTGTTTTTTGAGAATTAACAAAAATTCAACTGTTTCAATTAATTTAACATATATACTCGTATTTGAAAATATTTTGCTCTTCACATGAACGTATAAACGTACGATTGTCATGTCGACGCCCATTTCCCAAAACTTTCCTAACTCTTTGCAGACATTTATACTTTAAATATCGACTGTTAAGTCATTAGCTGACTTTCGATCGGAACATCGAACTTGCGTCGTTTTTAAAAATAGAAATAGAAAAGTGAATAACAACAGATTTTTAGCTCTTATTTGTTTTAAAAACTTTGGTTTATTTATTTTCATTGTATCTTGTGACGTCTATCTCTAATCTAAATTATTTTATTTTTAATATAGTTTTTTTACAAATCAAACAAAGAATTACTCGTCCTATCAAAAGAGATTATTAACAAATTTGAACGTCTTTTCAGTGAATAATTTTTGTCAAGTCTTTTTCCGCAGACTAGAATTTTAAATTTTTTTTGTTGTGTATGATAATTTCAATTTTTGATTTTTCAATAAAGTTCAAAAAAGTTGTTATGATAGAGTTTTCAAGTACTAGGTATGAGCATGGGATTTTTTAGTCCTAAAAATAGATGAAAATTTTGAGAATTAAAATGTTTAGCATTTTAAGAAGTTGATAAACTTTTGACGAATTTCTAAAAATTTACCAATGTTTTCTAAAAATTACAGATATTTTGATAAATTTCCAACAAAATTTTAAACACTTTTAAAATTTTCAAAAGTTTTCAAAATTTTTATTTCTAAATATTTTAATAAATTTTTAATAATACAAAAATTTTGATAAATTTCTAACAATATAAAGATTTTTAAGTTTCCAAAAAATTTCCAGAGAGTTTTAAATTTATTAAAATTTCTAGCAATTACAAAAAATTTCGACCATTAAAAAATGTTAAACATTCTTAAATTTCTGATCAATTTTTAAAATTTTAAGAATTATTATTCGCATAACTTTCAGAAGCTTATTAGATTTCGATCAATTATCAAAAATTTTAGAATTTCGTAATCGACAGTCGACTTTTCAATTGATGTATGATAAAAAAGAAATTTTCCGATTGAAATGAAAGTTTGGCTTACAGACAAATTTTGAATATGGCCTTTAAAAATTTATAAGAAATTCCATGGAAAATCGTCTTAAAACATTTGTTATATTTTAAGTAATTTGGATGAAAATTCTCATATAATTTCGAAATTTTTCAAAAAAGTAACTGCACTCTTAACTGTTTCTCAAAAACTAGGAAAAATCCCATATTCATATCAACAGGCCTTTTCATAAATTAGTGTAAAAATTTTTTTCTGAATAATGACCCCAAAAAAATGTTATTTTGTTTCAAGAAATTTTTCTTTAAAACTGCGACTTATAATGAATTATTTAAAAGAAAAACCTAATATCATCAAAATTATTAATAAAACGAAAGTAAGAAAAGGCCCTTAATTTGCCATTTTCAATATCTTATAAGTTTGTTGAATTTTTCATAAATTATTTTAGGAATACATTAAATTTTTCAGGTAATTTGACATGGAATTGCTCATATGGAGTCTACTTTTGAATTAAACACATGTGATATTATGATATGTACCAATAGAATTTAGGGTAAACGCTAAAATAAAAACTAAAATATAAAACATTATCATGTTTTTCAAAGTAATACAAAAACTGATTAATTATTTATTGAAGAATAAACACATGTAAGGCAGTTGTTATCTCACAGACTATTATAGTCATCAAGGTTGTCCCCTTAAGTTGTTGATAAGAAGACATAAACACTTCCATTTTCGTTAAAAATACATTTCTTTTCTATGTTAAAAACAAATTTTATGTACTTCAAATTTAATTGCTACATTTTCAATAAAAAAATACGGTTTTGTGAGAAAGTAACATTCTTGGATGAAAAAATTTTTTTTTACATTTTTTACATTGAAAATCAATTTATTTTAACTGGAAATTTTACTTTTCTATTTTTCGTTGAAAATTCATCATTTGTCATAAAAATGTAATCTTCCTAATTAAAGGTTTAACTATTTGGTTAAAATAATTTGATGTTAATTATTTTTATTTCAACTGGTTTAAAATCAATATTTTTTAAAAATAGCATCACTGAAGAAGAATAATTTCATGAAATAAAACTAATTAAACTCTAAAATTAAAATATAGAAATTTGTGTAATGACAAAAGATGAATAATTTGATTCAATTTTATTACATAATAAAATCTATAATCATTTTCATTAAAAATATTTCTCTTGATATAATAAAAATAATTTTTTTGAATTTCTTTATGACAAAAACGGCTTGTAGCATTTGCAACATTGCGTGTTTCAGACTCATAATACATTGACCTTTTTTATTACTTAAGTAATCAAAAATTACTTGTAACATTTTATCATCAACTCGAACCACAAGCAATTTTATATTTTAATTTTTCATTGTTTGGAATCGAGCTAATTGTGTGGAGGATTGTAGTTTACAAGCTCTGTTTTAAAATTCTATAAGATTTGTTGTTTTTTTTTTTGAAACTAGAGTTTCCTTGATTTCATCTCTGTCTAATGAGGTAATCGTGCTACTTCCCATGTTTTTTACCCGTATTCTATTGTAAATGTGAGAATTATAATGATATATTCCAAAAAGAAATCTACCACTGGTCAATACTCCAAAGTCTTCACCATCGAATGTTTA
This sequence comes from Druon quercuslanigerum, assembly GCA_010014905.2. Lineage (NCBI taxonomy): Eukaryota > Metazoa > Arthropoda > Insecta > Hymenoptera > Cynipidae > Druon > Druon quercuslanigerum. The sequence goes on from JAAAKG020147607.1 coordinate 44,023, forward strand.
TAATATAATTTGTTCGTCAGTTGGCATATGTCTATAGCGATGCTGTTGTTCGAGCAATGTAATTGGTTTATCCGCAGCTAAAGTGTATCTTTGAAATTCAAAAAGCCGGCCTTAATTTTTTTTGGGAGTAAGTAGAATAAATTTAAGTTGGTCAAACTTATACACAAGGATATCACGAAGTGGAGGTGTGGTTTGTGGAGCTATAGATCTGGGAGTAGAAGACCTTGACCTACTGCGAAAAGGTTTCTCGGCAGGAGAAGAAGACCTGACCGGGGACTGAGACCTGACTGAAGGACGAGACCAGGTAGGAGAATGCTTCGTGTCAGAAGAAAAAGATGGTGCACCACGAGGAACACCAGGAATAGGGGCTCCATTAGGTAAACACTCAAACTGTGCACTGATCTCTGGAAGAAGAAACAAGGCATTGATTTTTTTAAGAGTATCTTGATTTTTTGAATTGTTGTAATTAATTATTTTTAAACAAAATTTTTTTTTGAAAAAAGATCTGCTCTTGTCTCTCCACAGATCGTTTGATGGTCGGTCGGGTGCTTTCACATTAAGCTTTTAGAGAGATAGTTACAATCAATTAGTGTAGATATATTTTTTCACCACCGGGAAAATAGAAAATGAACTTATCAATCAAGTTAACTTTAAAAATAACACTAAATATTGAACCTCATTACAGATTAGAAATAGATTTCATCTCATAGGCTCTATAGTAAAGATTTGGTTCATTATCAAGAAATAATTTTGAAGCTTCAGCTACTAAATCAAGAGAAATATTTTTGCTGTTCGCACGTTTGTGCTCACATTGTCTCTGATTTTTTAATAATTCTTCAATTTATCATCAATCCAGATAGGATAATGATTGTTAGAAGAAGGACAATTTAAAGCAGAAACAGCTTCACACATTGCCTTCAATATTAGAATATGTAGACCAAAGTAATTTTCCCTGCCTATGTTCACTTCGCAAAGCGCATCATAGCGGATATTTTCACCTAGCTAACAGTCACTTAACTTCTTCTGTAAGCAAGATTCAGGCAAAGACCGCAAAGTTTCCGCTTTCGCTTAACCTTAATCTACTTGCTGGTTCTGAATTTCGGACCAATTCCAAATCAGTAAAACTTCTTTTTATATACCATTTCCTAAAAGAAAAATCCTCAAGTAGTTACTTGCTTTTGAGTATAAGGTTAAATTTAATTTCATTCGATACAACAAGAATCTTTTTGCAGAAAATATTATAATTTTGCGACCAAACAATTTTTAATTATCAACCAAACAATTATGTTTGTATAAAAAAGATATCTAAGTGGTTCAAAGCAAAGCAGACACGAGGATGATGATTTTGCTTTGATGCAAGTTGTTTTCTGAGGGCTACATTAATATTCATTTCGTACAAACTCGCATAGAGTTGGTAAATTAATAGTAATTTTTAAATAATTCGGATTATGGGAAACAAATTTTTGTTTGCAGAATGCTAAAAAAGGTTTTTAAACAATTGATACAACATAGTATTATATTCACCAATACGTAGTGTTAAGGAAGATCATCCAGTTAAAGATCTTTTAAAATCATTATTTTTTCAATTAGGAAATAAAATTATTATTTTATTACTGAATAATTTCGTTAACAGTGTATCTAGTGGTTAGTCGAATGTTTTAATAGATTTTCCTTCTGATATATATTTATAATTATATTCACTTTTTGATGTTTGATCCGAAAACGCTGGTTCACGAACTCATTCTTTCTCTTGAGGCCTTAAAAAAGTCTGCTAAAGCAAAATCCAATCTGAACAATCTTTCGAAAGTTATCGTTCCTACAGAATACAAAGTACAGACAGACAGGCGCCTTCGTAAAAATAGTTTTTTTTTACTTAAGGGTTATTGAAACGGTAACAGCGCGTATAAATTATGCTTATGAAAAATATTTAACTTATCCGAAATTCCGAGAGGACGAGACACTTCTAAATTGCACGGTACGAGTACAAAAAGTATTGAAATTCAAAGAGCGGCTTTAAAATTATGTGTTTTTAAAGAGTTGAAAAATAAAGCAGCCTGATATAAAACTGTGGAACATTCACAGTCATTGTTTTTAATTCCTTTAATTCTATTAATTTATATTTTACAAAAAGTTTCAGTAGCAATAGAACGACTTCAAAATGTAGAATTTTTAAGTCCTAACTTCATTTGTAATTTAAACCAAAATCTTTAGAGAAACAGATGTCGAAAATAATATTTTTTTGTTTTGTTTTTTGTGTGTAATTATTGGCAAAGTTGGAAAAGGGGATGAATTGGTGTTGTGAAATTTTCGAGACGCCTCACAGAGCCACAAGAAAAATTTTTCTGCATAAATAACATTGTTTCAAAATTATAATTTTCTTTCCATTAAAAAAATTTTTTAAATTAAAAAACTTATCATACCAGCAAAATCATTTCCCTAAAATAATAGACAATGCATTACAACATTTAATAAATTGTTTAATTTTATATTTCAAGATTAAAAATATTTGATGACTTTATTTTTAATTTCTTCTGGATAGACGAAAAAACAATGCCTAATTAGTTATGAAACATCCAAAGTAAATCTTGATGCTAAAAAATTATTTTCTTACCAATTTTCTATTTTTTTATTAAATTTGTTTAAACATATAGCGCGCATTTTCGCATGACAAACTGTTATCATATATGCAAAGCTTTCTGATTCACTGACAGTCGTGAATTTTGTTATAAAATTAATTAAAAAATGAAAAATTATTGTTCTTTATTGAAAGGACGTTTCCAGTCATTTAGAATTAACTTTAATCAAAAAAAGAAACGCTCTGGTTGAAAATGTCAAAAAATTTGTATTTCTTATGAAGTTTATTTAAATAAATAACAAATGTTCTTGATCGGGAAAATCTCTTGATAACTAAGGACCTTTCCACGTAACAGGCTGTCGGTTTTATAAAAAAAAGCATTATCCGTTTGTTGACAAGCATTCAAGATGTAAATTTTTTTTACGTAATTCTTTGTCAAACAAAAAATTATAATAATTTAATAAAGTGCCATAAACAAATGATTTTTTTTAATTAATTTAAAATCTATTCGGTTGAAAAAAAATCAACCGTTTGATTAACAATTAAAAATCCTAATAAGATATTAATAAATGTGCATATTATTTATGCTAGACAAATATTGTTTCCAATTTTTTTTAAGGAACGATGTTTTTAGAACGTAAAATGTTCAAACTAGGAAGAATATTTTACTACCGATCCGGAATTTTGAGATGAAGAGACACTTCTTTTTTTTTACAATTATAGGGCCTTTCAGAATGAATCATGAGATCATCATCTGTGGGTTACATTTATATTTTTATTTATTGACCTCTCATTTTAATTTTAATTTTTAACAGTCTCTTTTTTAATGGATTTCATTGCCAAAGTTTTATATATTTGATGTTCGATAAATGCCCGTCTATTGTAGGAATAATCGAGTGTTAACCCCTTGGAACTTATCCCATGGGAGAATGTTATGGGATGATCAAAATACCTTATAATGATATATTATCATACTATCATCAGTTACACTCTATAAGAAATGGAACGATGGAAGAAGGTGCAAAATGGAAAAAGATTTATCAGATTAATGTTAAAAAGAAAATATAATAAAATTAGTTGATTACATTCTAAAAATTCGTTTTGATACCTCTGTATATCTTAATTGAGAATGTTAAACCTCTCAATATAGCGCTAATGAAATAGGAAAAATTTTGAAAGCAGTTTTAAAATAATAGATTAAACAGTTGAGTACTATTAAGCAGATTTTAGGTGCAAAAGCAGTTTTTGAACTTTTATAATTTTTTTAAATTTATATTAAAATTTATTTATAAAGTTTCAACTTTTTATGATATCTGATATTAGCTTTGAACTTTCTGCTTTTGGATCAACCCTCTTCATTATTTAGCAAAAAAGCAAAAAATATAAATAATTTTCTTTTTTTTTTATTTCAGATTTTACTTTTTACAGGTAAATGTGCATTAAGAAAACCACTCAAATCTCAATTTTTTAAGATTATACGTTTTTAACTATAAATTTGACATCTAGAGATTTACATAAAGTATATTTGATTTTTTGTAATTTGTAAGAATATCAATGTTTATAATGTATAAAAAGTTTAATCCGAAATAAAATTTTAGTTATATTTTAAATTTTACCTTTTTTAAATTATATGGTTCTTAAATTGGTTTAAAAAATATATTTTTGTGTAAATGTATATTATAAAATGTCATATACAAATTATTGTTACGTAAATACACTTTTAATTAAAAATTAGGGACTATAAAAACTACTTAAAAATAAATATGCCATAATTTATGATGGAGAATAGTAAAAATGTACAAACTAAAAAAATAACGGTTATTTCAGCTGAATTTAATGTTTTTCGTCATTCATAAAAAAAATTTATGTCACAGATGGTGGTTTCACAAATAAAATGATGTGCTGAGTTATCGCCTAAAAAAAGCAATCAGAATTTCTTTAAATTCTTTTGAGTGTGTTGAATTCTATGCATTCTTTTTCATTATTTTCAACAATTTCAAACATTTTTAAATTCTCTTAATTCTTACGACTTTATCTAAATATTCTGAATTTCTCTACATTCTCTGAAGGATCAGAATTCTTTCAATTTTTCTAAATTCCTTGAGTTTGTTTAAATTTCCTGGAGTTCTTTCATTTTTCTAAAATTTTAGAAATTAAAGGAATTATCTGTATTTAATTAATTAAATGAATTCAAATAATTGAAGGAGTTTATGGAATTCAAGGCATTTAAGGTATTCAAGGAATTCAGAGATTTCCAGGAATTAAATAATTTCAAGGAATTCAAGGAATCGAAGAAATGAAAGAAATGCAATGAATTGAAGGAATAAAATTTATTTAATCAATGAAAGGAATTAAAGGAATTAGAAAAATTTCGTGGGTTTAAGGAATTCTAGAAATTCAGAGAATTTAGCGAATTGTGTAAATTCATAATAACTAATGAATTCAAGAATTCAATTAATTCAGAGAAAGCCATAAACTCCGTGAATTCACAAAATTCTATCAATTCAAAGAATTACACGAATTCAGAGAATTGCATAAATTAAGTGAATTAAGGGAATTAAGAGCATTTAAGAAATTCTGAGAAATAAAAAGTTACAGAAAATTAAACGAATTCAGAGAATATAAGGGAATTCAAAGAATTCAAGGAATTCAGAGATTACCAGGAATTTAATAATTTCAAGGAATTCATGGAATCGAAGAAATCAAAGAAATGCAATGAATTCAAGGAATGCAATTTATTTAATCAATTAAAAGAATTAAATGAATTAGGAAAATACCGCGGGTTTAGGGAATTCTAGAAATTCAGAGAATTGAGCGAATTGAGTAAATTCATAATAATTAGTGAATCCATAGAATTCAATTAATTCAGAGCAAGCCATAAACTCCGTGAATGCACAAAATTCTATCATTTCAAAGAATTACATAAATTCAAAGAATTCAAAGAATTCCATGAATTCAGAGAATTCCATGATTTCGGATAATTCCATGTATTCATAAAATTCAATGAATTTAGTGAATCCAGGATATAGTTTAAATTCCGAGAATTCCGAAAATTCAGAGAATTTCGAGGAATAAATCAAATCAGATAATTCCGAGAATGAAATCAATTCGGATAATTTAAGGAATTCAGAGAATTAAAAAGATACCAAAATTTCACTGAATTCAGAGAATATAAGAGAATTTACATAATCCCAAAAATAACGATGAATGAAAGTATTTTAATACTTCAGTGTATTCAGAGAATTTAAGGAAATTAAAGGATTGTAGGAATCAAAAAAGTTCAATGAATTTAGTGAGTTTAAGGAATTAAGAGAATATTACAAATTCTGACAATTCAAGGAGTTCAAGAACTCATGGGAACTCCTTGAATTCTGATAACTGAAGGAATTCAAATAATTCAACGAATTTAGAGAATATTGGAGAATTCAGAGAATTCGAATATTTTTGAAAATTCAGTTTCTAGAATGCAAGAAATTCATAGAATGCAAGAAATTTGAAGAATTTAAGTAAGAAATTCAAAGCACATCAGAAATCCAGAGAATTCTAGTGATTCTTGAAACACTTTGAATATCTGTTAATTGAAGGATTTCAAAGAATATAGAGAGATTAAAGGAATTTAGGAAATTCGAGTGAATCATAAAGTTTTGAAGAAAATTACAAGAATTCAGAAGAATTTGCAAGTGTTTATATCATTTGCCGCAATTTAAAAGAATCAAGAAGAAAACATTGAATTCCAAGAGCTTAAAAGAATCTAAAGAAGTTCAATATCAATTTGGAGAAATACAAGTAAAAAAGTTTATATTTTAAGCAATATGAATAGACAGTAAAATTAAATTTTAGAAATTTAGATGGGATCAATTGTTGGGCGATCAATATTGCTATCTGAAAAAAAATTGTCTCTTAAAAAAGAAAAGAAAAAATTTCCTTTCCGTTCTGGACAAAAATAAAAAAAATAAAAGAAAAATGAGAAGGCAACCAACCAAACCCCCTCTTTGTCTCTTTTTTTTCTTTCATCCTCTTTATTTTTATTATTATCAAATCACATTAAAAAAACATTTAGACTGGGTATCGACGGCACAAATATTCATTGCATATTGGATGATGCTTACGTTGATTCCTTTTGCAATTAGATTTATCTTTTCTAGCTTGAAAAATACTTATAGTACTCGTAAATTCAAACAAGTTATGAGAGTTACAGTATTTTTGAAAATAAGAAAACAAACTTAAATAAACATATGTTAAGCCAAACAACACATAATATGAAAAAAATTCGAGAGATTTCCTTTCAACCGTAAAAAATAAGATCAAAAATTGAAAAAGTAAATTTTTGGAAAAACGACACAAGAGATGAGCAGAATTAAAAGACAAAAGTTGCTTAACCAAAAAATATTTACAAGTTTGTTATAAACTCTGATTATAAAAATATATTAAAAGTAAAAAAATTAACTTTTTGGAAGTAGGACACAAGATGCAATAATATTTTATTTACCAAATTTTTTTGCATAAATTATATCTACTTTAAATATATACAAAAAAATTTTATGAAAAAACGCCACAAGTTACAGCACAATGTTTACATATAATTTTTATTGTGATAGAATGCGCATTATTTTAATTATGAAAAGAATACAGTAAAAATACTTTTGTTCCAATACTAATGCATATTATGAATGGTAATAAAATAAATTTATTAAAATGATGTACATTTGTCAGCATGGCTAAGAATGAAATTTAATGCCAAATAAGAAACAAATTTCAAAATAATTATGAAAAATAAAATTTGTACATTATTTTGCATTATCTGAATAAGCACAGTACCAAACCGAGCGACAGAATTAAATATAATATACATTTGTTATATTGGAGTTGAGCATAATGTAGAAAAGGTCGCATTTGCGTCGAAATCAAGTAAGAAGAATGAGATACGTCATGAGAATGTTTACGTTAAAGCCGAAGGAGCTTCAACGAAAGAGAATTCACTACCACAAAATGACAGTTTTCGATGTGTTGACCTTTAACTTTCAAGGGCTTGCGCACAAAGAAAAATAAACCAACATTCGCGCGCGACGCGAGAACCAACATTCGCGCGCTCTAGGCTCTAATTAAATGAATCTTTTTCGGGGCCCGTTAAAGTAGATTGGGTTCAGGACTTAAATATTTGCGAGCATCTCCGCTTTAACATCCGAAAATGAAATTTATAACTATTAAAATCCGTTAATGTTTCCAAAAATATCGAGCGCAACAAGAAAATTTAAACCTGTTGTGAACGGTTGCCGCCGCGGGCACCAATGACCAGTGCAATAGGTAGAGTGTTTTAATCTCACGTGCAAGAGATGATTAAAATTTTCTTGTCGCACTCAAAATTTTTCAAAATATAATTCGGCTTCATGCCTAAAAATTTATTTTTGAATTTGAAGTCGGCCTCATTGTGCATTATTTGAGTCATTAACTTGATTGAGTCCGCTCGGCAACTCCAAATTAATATTTAATTAGAAGTGTTTGACATCAGTATCCTGATAGCATGGAACGTTGCGGAAACCCTCCTGGAACGTCACAAAGAGGACTAACCGTTATTGCTATTTTTAACAACAAGCAAGTGTATCCTAAGCAAGACAAAAAGTTAAATTGTTTTAAAAGATAGAGCTAATGCGGCGTTGCATCAGCTTTGCGTTCCCCAAGTTGATTGATCTATGTTGCGCTGCATCGATTGAATGTCCACTCATTTAAAATGAAACCCCTAAAATCAGACAACCTGGAAAATGATGTGTTTTTATTACCTAGATCCTGGGTTTGATGTCGTCAGAACTTTAGCAAGAATACCTTGGGCTTTTTCAACTGTATTATATGTTTCTGAATCCTTGATGCAGATACATTTTAAGTACTTGATGCCCTAAGGCTTTTTTTATTACTTGCAAAAATTCAGATTCTCTAAGTATATCAACACAATTAAATACAACAGTATTAATGTGTAGAGTTTAATTTGCAGAGTTTTAACGTGGAGAATTTATTTGTATCGACTTTAATGTTCGAGCTTTCCAATTTTCGAGTTTAATGTGTAGAGTTAAATGTGCGGGGTTTTTGCGGGGCCTTCTTAAAATCTTCCTTCATTTTGATCTATTGCCTTGATAAGGGTGCTGTATGAGTGCCAAATTTTTGTCCAGAACCAAAATAAAATTTTTTTCTTTTCTTTTTAAGGAGAATATTTTTATTTCAGATTGCAATAGGAACATTTTATGTCGGTTGTCCAAATTTGGTCGTACTTGGTTTTGTTTTCAGGAGCGTTTCACATTAATAGACAGTAATAAGTAATTAACCTCTTCAATCTTTGTCACGTACGCACGGCCGATATTATCTTATGTTACTTGAAAGTAATGAAAATTATTTTTCTAATAAAGCCAATTTCGGAAGACGGATTGATTCAGATTGATTTGATTGTTATGTTAAGCAGAAGCATCTTGAGAATGAGGTGATGCAACATCTTTAAAGTTCCCTTTGTCTTCGTCGAATCGGTTCCTAATCTGGCACGTAATCCTTTCTAATCTTCCAGAGATCCCGAGGGATCCTCGTGACCCTGCCATATATTCCTAACGCTCAGTAATCTCTTGCCTTGGGACAAGATGCAAGTCGCCAACTTGAAACTATACACAGCTATTATCTGTACATTATATATATATACGTATATATTGCTCGGATTTCTGCCCTAAACTCGACCGTTTGCCGATTCACCTATCGACGTCAATTTGAATCAGCACTACAGGTCCTAAAGTGTTGCGGTTATCTGCATTCTGATCTCTTGAAGGGGTTATACTAGAACATGCTTCATCGTTGTGTATGTATTGTTCACTTAATGGGGTATTGTTCAAAAGTGGATAATGAAGGACCGTGAGACTGTATATAGGAAAAATATTTTTCTTACCTCAGCTAAAGTAATTTTTTTCGTTAAATCTAATTGTTAAATTCCGCCCACTGCACAGTGGAAAAAAAATTACTTTTTTCGTTCAAAATAATGTACAGCCCACAAATATTGAACGATTTAGGCTAAAAAATTTTACCAAAAGCTGATAAGATTTCTCGGAGAGCAGTCGACCCTGATTTTTGTATAAAGTTTTCAGCTTTTTTATAAATAAACAAATATGACGAAAAAAATTGCCATTTTTCCATTTGACGTTGCCGGTACTCGCCAATAACAGGAAAATCGTTAAAATCGCCTAAGTTGCATAGAGTAACATTACTCAAAGATGTTGCAATATTAGACAATGAACAAAAAAAAATTATAACCAAATAATTTGTTAAAAAAATTTTTTCAAGAAATTTCCCAAGAAATTTCAATGCAAACAATATTACATTCAAAACAATTCTATGAAGTTATGATATAAAAAAATTCCAGACAGAAGACTTAATTTTTTTTAACCTTTCATTAAACGTTATATTGATATGGAAATAAACAAAACGACGTTTCGACCCGTCTTTGAATCTTCTTCAAGATAATAACATCATTACAAAAGTGTCTGAAACAAATCGTTCGATGACATTGAAAACACAATTATCATTTATATTTATTATACATTATTAAAAAATTATGTAGTCATCCTCTATAAACAGAGGACTAGTCGTCTACAAATGTTTGAAATTAATTTTTCTTTCTCCGACAATAATTGACTTAACAAAATTTTTTAGAAGAGTAGTCTCCTGTTTAAAGAGGATGACTGCATAAGTTTTGAATAATGTATGCACAACAGAAAAAAATATTTTTAAATAGTTCTTTTTTTAAAATCTGGTTTTGGTTGCATATTTAATGTCATCGAACGATTTGTTTTAGACACTTTTGTAATGATGTTATTATCTTGAAGAAGATCCAAAGAAAGGTCAAAACGTCGATTTATTTATTTCATGTCCTAAATAAACATATATACATATATTGAACGTATAATCAAAATAATTTCCTAATCTCTATAAAGAAAATATTTCCATAATTCTATTATGCTCATATTATAAAAAAATCCAATAAACAAATTTAGTAATCATGCATTTTGAAAAAAAAAACTTTTTTTTCGAGGTCAATTTTTTTAAATTAGAAGAAAAATTTTTTTATATAAGTCTTTATTGGGAACTTTTTTATAAATGCCGCAACATTTGAAATTAGTTGATAAATTTAATGATTTTTTTTTAATTTAATAAAAAATGCATGATTTGATCATTTCTCTGTGGAAATACTCGTCTTTTTCAATGTTAGTAATTTTATTAAGCTGGACCATAATAATTCGGTTTGGATTTCTCTATTCATTCGTTTTTTGTGCTGCACTCTTTAATTCGTTTAAAATATTTCTGGCTCCATCTTAGATTATTTTTTGTTATTTTGAGGCTATGACTATCCTAAATCTGCAGCTTTATTAAAAGTATGAAAATAATGAGAAACTTAAACTGGAAGTACTGAGATTGGGAAAAAACTTTTTTGTCATAAAATACCCAAATAATATATATATATATTTATACTAAGTATGATTGGTAATGAAATTTTCATTAAGTTCTAAATTAAAAAGACTGACTTCGAAAAAAATGTTTCCATCGACAGATGCCCTGATAAAGCATTTGCTTGTTGAATCTGTTTTTAAAAATATATAAAATTTATCAAACAATTATGAATTTTACTTACATCACCATGAAGTTGCTTATTAAAAGAAAATGACAAATACTCGAATAATACATTTGTTTGTTAAGTTTGTTTCAAAAAATCATCCAGTTTATCAACTCATCATGAATTTTAGTAAATTTATTATAAAGATCCTCATTAAAAGTCTGACATTGTAAGAAAAAGAAATTCCGTCGATAGATTCTTCAATAATGCATTTGTTTATTGAAACAGTTTTAAAAAATCGTAAAATTGGTCAAAAAATTATGAATTTTTCTGAAATTATCATGAGCTTCTTAATTAAAAAGTTTACATAAAAAACATAGTTTTTTTCTGTAAATAAATTCCTGAATAATTCATTTGTTTATTAAATATAAAAATTATAAAATTTATTTAAAAAATTATGAATTTTTCTGAAATTATCATAAACTTTCTGATTAAGAAAGTAGACATAGAAAACAACGAATTTTTCTGTACATAAATGCCTGATCAAAATATTTTTTTATTAAATTTTTTTAAATATATCATAAAACTGATCAAAAATGCCAGATGAATGCACTGGGTCATTATATTTGCTTATAATATAAAGAATTATTATCTTAGGAGATTTTTGTTAAATGGAATATTTTTCCTATTCAAATTTCTTGCAACATAACTTGAAAAAACATATAATTTTGGAAATTCGTAGAAAGCATTTGTTCAACAAATAATTCAATTACAAAAAATTTTTTGTTGAATGTCTAATATTGAAAAATCTTTAGCTAATGTTACTCAAAAAACTTAGGTGATTTCAACAATCTTCCTGTTATTAACGAGTACTGGGAACGTCAAATACAAAAAATTGCCATTTTCCGTCATATTTGTTTATTTGTAAAAAAATTGTAAACCTTATTTATAAATCATGCTCGACAACTCTTTGAGAAATCTGAACAGCTTTTTGCAAATTGTTTAGTCCAATTCGGTCAATATTTGTGGGCTGTATGTTATTGTGAAACAAAAAAGTCATTTTCTTCCCACTGTGCGCTGGGCAGATAAAATGATACTTTGAGGTTCCCGAATTTATCCATGTAATCCAGTGTTATCCTGAGTAGTCTACTTCTAATCGTAAGTTATTTAATTGTTATCTGAGCAAATCATATTTTTATCCTCCTATTTCTATTTTTAATTGGTAGTCATCTACTTGTAATCCGGTGAAATTCACTTATAATCTGCTGAGATCTAAGTAAATAATCCAGGATATTATTCGCAATCTTAGGAGATTTACTTGGTAATCCACTCATAATTCAATTTTAATCCGAAGCCATCGTAATCCACTAGTATTTTTTTTTATGAAATTTTTCGGAAGAAAGATCTTCTCCTTTCGCTCAACTGCGAATCGAACCATAGAACTTCCAACTGCCGGTGAGGAGCGCTGCAATTAAGCTACTAGAGAGAACCACAGAAGAATCCATTTTTATAAATAAACCCAATGCTATGTCAGGTGTTACAAGTCAAGTTTTTTAATTAATCTGTATCAACAAGTAAAGAACCGAACTGGCAATTGGAACTTATATGGTTCGCTTTCCAGCGGAGCGAAGGGAAAAGATCTTGAAAGAAAAAATTAATTGAAAAAAATTAGACTTGATAGCTCTATTTAGTCTTTACAGACGTTAAGAAATTCTGTTATTTTCTGGCATAATATAGGATGTATTTCTGGAAAAGGATTCTTCCCTCGATATCTCTAGTAGCTTAACGGGAAAGCACTCAAACGGCAATCCAAAGGTCTCTGATTCGATGCCCAGCAGAGCAGATGGAGAAGATCTTTTTTCAAAAAAAAATAAAATAAATTATTCCCTAAACATTATACAGATTTACAAGCTCCATCTAGCCTGTAAAAACGCTTATAAATTCTGTTATTCTACGATGATGATATAGATTTCTTGAAAAATTTTATTTGTAATACCGGGCATAATATCGCATGTATGTCTGAAAAACTATTCTTCCCTCGATCTCTCTAGCAGATTAAGGGAAAAGCACCCGACCGGCAAACGGAAGTTCTGTGGTTTCATTCCCAACAAAGCGAATAGAGAAGATCTTGTTTCAGAAAAAAATTTATTTAAAAATTTTTAATTTGGTAGATCCATCTAGTATTTAGAAACGTTAAGAAATTCTGTTGTTTTATGGTGGTGGTACAGAATCCTCGATCCACTAGTAGTCTTAGACAATCTACCTTTTTTCCTAAACAATCCCTTGTAGTCAGCATTATTCCCCTAATAAAATTCAATGATTTTCTTAAAGTCTAGAGTAATCTAAGGCAAAATAATAATATCAAAGATATTCAATAATATTCAAAAGATAATCTTAAAATAATAATCTTGAAGTCCACTGTAATATATTGTAATCCTCTTGTAAACCACGGTAATCTACTTTTAATTCGATTAATTCAGTTATAACCTTTTGTAATCCGTTAGAATCCAGAAAATATTAGAGGAACCATTTGTGATTCCAGGTAATTATATTGTAATCCTGGATAAAGCACTTGTAATCATAGACAATGAGATTGTGACCATATATAATCCACCTGTTACCTTATGTCACTTTAAATTACTTAAATTCTCTTGTCATTATTATTACACCATTTAGCCATTTCTATTTCGGGGTAGGCGTGACTCACTCAGTGGGGAGGGGAGTAGTCTAATGAAGGGGTTATAAAATTTTGAGATTGATATAGGATTCTCGTTTCATTTATTTAAATAACACGTTCAATTCGTAACACTGCTCCGACCCAGGTTGCTCATTTAGGAATCACCCCAAGTGAAGATTCTCACAAACTCGTCATGTCTTTTGTTTCAGGCGTAATTCGCTCTAATAACACTCTACTTATTAATTATTGTCCGCCATACTTTTCTGTCCTGGCAAACTTCTCTAGCTTCTTTAACGTCCATGCATTTTTTCATGCAGGCTGTCGGGTTTCTATGGTTTCTTATGTCCCTTCTAACTAGGGTCTCATTCACACATTTTAACCATTCTTTCCGCGGTCTGTCTCTGGACACGCTGCCATTTACTTTACCTTAATATACTTGTTTCGTTAGACGTCCATCCTTCATTCTCTCAACATGCCCGCACGATCTTAACCGATTTCTTTCCCATGTGTCAAATAGCGTTTCTTCCGCATCACATTCCTTAAGGAATATCTCTTTACTTGCTTGTCCATCAGAGTTTTCCTGCATACTATGAGCAGGAAGCTCATGTCGATTGCGTTAATTTTACTCTGATCTTTTAATTAATATGTCCATATCTCGCTGCCGTATTCGTTGGTACAAGTTTTTTATTTGTACAGATAGTACAGTTTTTTTTACAATTTGTACAGTTGGTACAAGTGTGGAATTATTTATTGCTATTTCGGCCTTATTTGATATATTTTTACTTCTTATAAGATGCCTGCTCTACCAATAACCTTCTTAACTTTGTTTATGCGTCTATCTAACTCCTTTTTTATCTTCCCGTCCCTAGTAAATAAGGTACCAAAGTATATGAATTTTTTAACTTGTTCAATTCTCTCATGATTAAATACAATGTTGCATATTGTTTTCTCACTTTTTACTTCGAACACCATAGTTTTTATTTTTTTTACGTAAGTTTGAGGCCCATGCTCTTTATGCATTCAATTTATTCAACACTCTTTGCAAATTTTCGATAGATTCTGCCATGACAACCTTATCATCTGCGAACGCTAATCCACGTACCCTTACTGTTTCGAGATCTACACTTTCTTCATCGAAAAGAGCTATTCTTAAACACTTGTCCATAAATAACATAAATAGCCATGAAGACATGACGCATCCTTATCTAATTTCTTGTATAATATCGAACCAGTCACTCAATTTCCTATTGACCCTTACACTTGCTTTGCCACCCATATATATTGCTCTTATAGCTTGTACGAGCCATCCATTTACACCGTACTCTTTTAGGACTTCCCAAAGTTTACTTCTATCTACCTTGTCAAAATCTTTTTCTAGATCAACAAATGTACAGAAAACTTTTTTGCCTACTCTTAAACTTTTTTCTATGATTTGCCTTAAGCTAAATATTTGATCTGTACATGACCTTCCTGGCAAAAAACCCACTTTAGACTTCCCAAATCTTTTCTTCTGTTATTTTCATCACCCTACAAATAAGTATCTTTGAGTATATTTTACTTAGGTACTTTAAAAGCTGATCCCTCTGTAATTATTGGAGTCGCTTTTATCTCCCTTTTTTTTGTATATTGGCACGATAATCGCTTTTTTCCAATCACCTGGTACTTCTCCA
This sequence comes from Druon quercuslanigerum, assembly GCA_010014905.2. NCBI lineage: Eukaryota > Metazoa > Arthropoda > Insecta > Hymenoptera > Cynipidae > Druon > Druon quercuslanigerum. Next base: position 59,520 of record JAAAKG020147607.1, read on the forward strand.
ACTTCGATGCATAGATTTATTAGTTTGCATAGTCAATCTGGTATGTACTCGCCTCCGTGTTTAAGCATTTCAGCGTTAATACTGTCAACCCCGAAAGCCTTACCGTTTTTCAAGTTCTTAATTATATCCCTAACCTCAGTGACAAATACTTTCTCAATAGAGTTTGTCTAACGCATTATGTTGTACTTCGCAGTTGTGGTGTCCTATATCTTCATCTGAAAGCGTCACTAACCCCGTCTTTCTCATATTGCATTTCCCCTTTGCTATTTCTCACGTTGACAAATTCTGTACTTTGAATTTTCTTCATTGCTTTATAAAGTAGTTTCTTGCATTCTTCAAAGTCGTTTTTTATTTTATTTTCTTCTTCTGCTCTAATTTTATGTTTGCTTTCTCTAATTAATCTCTTGAGTAGCCTCTTTTTGCGTCTGTAATCATTTATACGTGTATTTATTTCCTTCTCGCTAAGAACTGTGATGTTCAACGTTCTTCTGTACGCTACTTTCTTTGTTTTTTGGGCAGCCGCAATTTC
>JAAAKG020147608.1:0-32271 GCA_010014905.2 Druon quercuslanigerum
GTCGAATATCCGACATTCGATCGACGCGCCGATCGAATCGAATTTCGGATCGAATTTTTTTGCACACCTCTAGTTATTACTTCTTTAAAAATTGTTTCATCATGAATTTAGGCTCTGTAAGTTGTACTTCAAAGGTGGAAACGAGATTTATAAAATTCAAATATTTCATGAAGATAAGTGTCTGCTAGTTAATTTATCTTACAAATAGGTGTGATAAATTCAATGTGTAAGTTAGAAAGCGACTATTATACATATCGAAAGATCTTGTTCATAGATTAATAATCAACCTTCGTGTTGTTACACTGTTATAGTGATTCTCTTAAAAAAATTTCCTTTATTTATTAGTTAAAAATGGGAGCTATCACTAGTACTGTCATCTTCTTTTTAGCCGTCGTCTTTGCTTCAATTGGTAAATATCTAATTAAATACATTTTTAATCGCATCTCGCTTGTAGTCTATGTGTGTAATTTAAATTAACTACGGAATTCTTCTTGCCGCTAGGACAGAAAAATAGAAGGCAAACAGCGTTTTAGGCAAGGGTAAAATATACGATCATCTTCGCTTTTTCTTATACCGCGAGATTAATGTGTAACTTCATAGCATTAATGCTTGCACTATTATATCGTATATTATTTATGAAAACGGTGTCCGCATATTGATATAATCCTTACCCCAATGAGGTTACCTTTTGCTAATTAACATTTTATTTATTTATGATTTTATTGTTTTCAGACTTCTAAACTTGCGTAGATACAGTAAACCCTTTAGGCGACTTTAAATCCTTTAATGATACAAAAATTATAGGAGAAATATAACCTTTATTTAAGAAAATTGATCCTAGATGTCTATCTTTACCATCTGGAATAGGGTAGATAGCAGAGAATCAGCTCGGATCGTGCTGCACGCTAATTAGTCGAAGGTTCCAATCGTAACCGTAATCGGAACCGGGAAACGCTCATCTGAATACGCCTTAAGTGTCTTTGGTCAGCTACCACACTACGATCCTTCATATGCAATTCTACGCCGTTCAGAGCAGTGTGAAGTGATCTTCTAGGTAGCAATATAGCGCAAAGTAAATAAGTAAATTTTTTGCTATTTCTAAAATTGGTGATCCTAAACCGGCATCCCCTGGTCCTTAACCTCCAGTGCACGTCAAAGCGCATAGGGATCACGCTTTGTTTTCTTGCGTTTGAGATTGCGACACTTGACTACAAGAAAATAGAATCAGCAAAAACAGCTAAACTAAAAAAACTAACAAAAGACTAGTCACATCGAATTGAGACACGACAAAATAAAATAATACACACATAAAAATAGAACTAAAAAAAAGGGCCGACTCAGGATCACCTACTTGGTGCTGACTCAGGAGCACCTGCTTGGTGCTGACTCAGAAGCACCACGAATATTTATGCATTTAATGCTTTACCGCACACGAAACCAGAGCAGTTAAGCGATTTAACTCTTCAAACTATTTACACAAATGTAACTGCTTTACAAGGATGGAAGAAAATGGTATTGCGTTCGCACGAAAAATGTATACGATGCTCACGCTGTCATGCGAAAAATAGAGTGACAATTGTCCGCTTTAATTACGTCCATGTCTACCAACTTGACATCCGACAAAATGGTTAAGCCGAGACGCGCGCCATCTCTGAGAAATGCGAGGGTGCCGGCTATATCCACAGTACCAACTTAGGATCACTCTTCCTTAGAACAGCACGTATGAGACTTCTTAAGGAAAATATTCCTTTTAAAAATGCTCAATTATTGGATTTTGTAAAGAAATCAGTATTCCTTCCAAAAACTTTTTCCCTGCTGATGTTTCATCTTTGACAGGTTGGGAAATGCATCAGATTATTCTACTGAAATTCACACGTGAATTTTTGCAAGGCCGCTCGAAGACTTCTTATATGTTCCATCAGCTGTGAAACACTTTTATTTTTGTGTTGCATAAAAGAATGAAAAACATTTAAGTTTTTTATTATATCAGTGAGAAATGCTACTTCACTCTGAAATCACGGATCCAGAAATTTTTCTTGGAATTCCAAACATTCTTTTGTTTTGAAATTTGCAGGCAAAAACACGGGAATAAGTTCTCTCAATTCGAAAAAAATCTCTAAGCATCTCCCAGCACTTAGCCACCTAACATCAAAATGCAAACGAAGGTCAGCTTAACAAGATTCGAATTCTTTTAATAATTCTTTAAAAACACCGCACAATGATTTTTCGTGGATAAGGCAATGAATGAGCATGCAAATTAAACCATGGTCTCCTTTCAACATACCTCAAAGTCCAGTTATGTGATATGTCATTGTTTTTCCGCCGTCAGTGACAATTGCTGAACACTTATCGACACCCCTAAAATGATCGAATGTTTTTACAAAAGCTTTGTAAACGTCGGAAAAAGAGTTTTTACGTCGTCAAAATTCATGCGTACAAATATCAACAGCTGACAGATGTCTGTATTATGGGAACTTTCATCAAGACAGAATGAGCACAATCCGCATTGTATCAAAAGAAGCTTAAATTGATCGAATACGTTAACAGCTATATTACTTTTCGCTGAACGGAAGATCTTGAAAGAGCAATATTTTTTAAATTTGTCGACTGATTCATGCAATTCAAAGAATTCTGCCATCAGATTGCCTCATCATGCTACCTTGAGTAAGGTAACATTTTTTACGCGCAATTTCCAATGAAATTTTGTACGATGATTGAAGAGCCTGACGCATGATTTTTGAGGGATCGGATACGCTACTGTCTACAAGAAATGAATTCTCATTCACCTTGCTTGATCCGAACGAGCTTGAGCCCCTTGTGGATCATTTGTGGCCCAATGGCAAGACCGAGCTTCTGGGCGATTGTGACATTAGGGACATGCTGCTGTTTGCGAGGTCAATTCTGAAACACTGGACTGTATTTCGGAAGACGTTATTAACTACATAACTGAGCGTATATTGCATTCCATAAAAAGTAGAGTCTAAATTTAAATTAGCACTTATACCTTTCCTATGATTGCTAGCATAGTGTTTTTTTTGCACTATACCCTCATGTACATTCTTTAAAACCCATTAAACCAAAAAATACAAAGGTTTTATTATCCCGAGTCGATGGCAAAGAGAGGCACACGTTTTCTAACTCCCAACTGTCGTCCTGCTTCTTTGTCGAGTTTTTGTCCTTACGTGGCAGTTTATTTGGCATTGAAGGTGCAGCTGTAACGTAAATTATGCGCAATAAAGAAAAAATGTGTTTCATCCCATTGTACAATTGCTTGCACAAAAATTTTAAAAAGGAAAACAAGGGTGGCTGTAAAAGGTAAAATGTTGCTAAATTGAAACTGAATAATTGTTATTTAAACAAGTTATCCAGATTCCCGAAAATTTATCTGGAAGTTCACAATCTGAAAGTGGCAAAAATAAAATTCGAGTCTGCTCGGCATTAGATGAAGTAGATGAAAAATAAACAATTTATTCTGGCAAATTAACAATAATATATATTTAGAATAAAATTTCGGACACTGTTTTTTCATCAGCAATTAAATATGATTTTTCATATTAAATTTTAAGATAAAATCATGAGTCATACATTCAATTCTAGCATTTGATATAAAACATTGCATTTTGAACAAAATAGACGAATTTTAATCGAACTTGTTGAATTTTCAACCAAAAACAGATGAATTTTTAACAGAAAATTTTGCAACCTAATAGGTGAATTTGCTACCCAAATATTTTAATTTTCTACGAAAGAAAAAAACAAATTTGAAAAAAGTAGTTAAAATTCAACTATAGATATATAAATTCAATGAAATATTACGAATCTTCAACCTAACAACTGAAGTATTACCTGTATATGTAGTTTTACTTTCAACAAAATAAGTCAACTCTTAACAGAAACAGTTTGACCAAAAAAGATAAATTCCCAAGCTATAGAAACACTTGAGAACAAAAGAGTAGAATTTTCAACAAAAATGTTCGTTCTTTAAAAAAAAAAATAGTTTTGTTTGAGGTCAACATACTTAGAAAAAACAGGTAATCTTTGAACCCAAATAGTTATATTTTAAACAACAAAATTAGATTTTTTACCGAAAGATATATATATTAAAACGAAAAAGCCGAATTCTGAATCAAGAAAAAAAACGCTTACAATAATTTTTTGAATTTTCAAACCAAAAACACGAATTTTCTTCCAAACAGTTGCATTTTAAAACAGCAAACATGACTCATCAACAAAAGAGGTAATTTTCTAGCTAATTGTTGATGTTTCTACCAAAATAGTGGAATTTGTAACTAAATAAATGAATTGAAGTTAAATTATCTACAAAAATAGGAAAATTCTCAACAAATATTCATTTTGTTGCTACTATTTCAGAGAAAGCTATTTGAATTTGAAACCACATTTGAATTCAACATTCCTCTTATCCTCACTCACCTGTAAAACTTTATCTTTGTTTACAGCATTCCTTCATTAAGATGCACCTGACTGCTGTATACAAAAAATATTATGCCTCAAAATATTACCTGCGATGACGATATACAGGTACTTGGACGGTGAAAACTGTAAACGCGAACCTAAACCCCGGCCTTGTGCATGGTGTTAATAAATTGATATACTACAAAAAGTATCAACTAACAGTTCTGTACATTATACACAAAATGCAAAAAACGATGATACTTAAATATGGAATAACGTACACTTGTACAGCAAAGAGAAAATTTGCAAAATTCTGTTTTCAATTATTTTTATCGTCAATAAATGTAAACATAATGAAATAAAATAATGAAAACTCTAGTCACTATTACAAAATATATATTAAAGCGTTAGTAACCCCAAGCACCCTCACAGATATTTCGTATCTACGACGCTGCGTGTGTCAGAGAGGAGAGCATCTAGCACGCTTCTACCACCACCCTCGCTCTCCTGCCAAAATAATGGTGGACACTGAACATGTGTTCCTAGCGAGAATTTTCCCTAGCTGGACAGGTCTGATTTAGAAGGTTCTGCTTGATAATATAACATTAAAATTTACTCATTTTCTTTTCTTTTCTTTTACAGAATTAAGTTGGCAGTCAGGATCGCCATCCCGCGAAGAACAAAGCGAAGTACGGAGACTCAGAAGACCAGTTCAAGTTCAAGTTCGACTCACTCCTATCATGAGAGTAAATTATCCACAAAATCCTCCAGCTAACTTTAGAGTGTTACAAAGAGAAGTCCGAGGAACATTGACACCATTAGACCGAAATGTAATTTTTGCAAAAAGAGCTGCTATAATCATTGGATGGGTCGAAACGTACCCCGAAAATCAACTTGTGATTTCTCCATTATATAACGTGTGGGGCGACGAAGTTGGATATGTGCAGCGGAGTAATGTGGCAATACCATGGACTCGCCCAGTTAGCGAACGAATGGGTGTACGTGGACCTATGCCCTTAGATGCTCCTCTTGCTGAACCTGATGGCTTCATAAGAGATGGATCATAAAAGGCACGTGATGCATTCGTTTGCTTCAAAGTTACAAGCACTCCACAGATACGAACGTCCCAACTCCAAATGTGCGTACGGAAATTTTTCTTCTGTACCCCATCCTTTTCGAGAGTCGCGCATCGATGCCAAATTACACACACGCGCGTGCAAGAAATAGGACTGTGTCCATTCTGACGCATCACGCCCGATGCTATGCGTCGCAGGAGTGGGAGCGCCTTTTACGGCCGTGTCTTCAGAGAACCCAGATCCCCGAACCTCTCGTACCTGTGGAGCCTGAGTGTATTACGAGTATATACTCACGTGCTCACAATTCCTATGAAACTTTGTATTGACTTAAAACGGATTGACGTATATCAGCGAAGAAACATCGTATTCTTACTTAACAAGTAAATTAAATAAAAATTCTATGAGACCGCCTCCCGGTTGTACCACTGTTACCATTTCTAAGCGGGAGATACTATTCGCTATCAACGACGTTTTTCTATTAGAACATACTTCTAACATGAAATGGAGGGGAAAAAATTTTATTTTGAGACCTATTTTATTACTTCTTGAAGGCTTAGATCAGTATGTATTATCGAGTTATATACAATTTAGAGAGGCTAAATGAAAACACTTTATTGGGCGCAGTGGAAAGATAAACATAATGTATTTCTTTTGAATTCTGCTTCATATTCGTAAATTTCAAGGATTTTAAAGAATTCAAAAGAATTTTCAATATTATAATGCAGTTTCCAAAAATATATCCAAGAGCTTATGATAGTTTTTAAAGAATTCATAAAGAATTTTAGGGACACTTAATGTAAAAAATGAGAAAGCAATATTGTAATAAAACTTTCAAAAATAGGCTACATCACCTCCAACATTACGTATTTACAAGTTTTCATTTCCAGGTTGTAACCATTTTACGTCAATAGTGACACGTTTCGGATTGTCGACTTTGACTGCATGTTTGACCATGAAAAATTTGAAATTTTTTAATGAAAAATCACACCCCACTATTTTTAAAGGTGCTCTTTTAGAATCCGGCGACAGAATTTTAAACTTTTCTCATTTTTCGTGAAAATTTCTAGTTTAAAGTGGAAAAACACGTTTTTTCATGTGTTTTTTTCAAACTAAATTTTCAACTTGATTAGACATTGCAATCTAGCTCTATTCTACATAGATCGTGTATTTTTTGTCTAAGCTTTCGAATGATAACCATAGTTTTTCGAAATTCAACATGGCGGATTCAAAATGACGGCTTGAAATCGCATCTTCAATGTCAAGTTATAAAGTCGACTGTTTGAGTTAATAATAGTTGTGTTTGATCTCTTTTTATTGTAAAAAATCATTTTAATGGTCACGACTTCCAAGATTAGCGATTTTTTGTACCAAATTTCCCATTTTTTCACAAATTTTTGTTGTGTTACTTAGAAAGTTGTATAATCTCTATATATACACAAAAATGTATTACTTTTAACATATAAGTATTTTTTTCTGAAACATCTTTTGTATTTTCACGTTTTTTTTGTTTTATTGCACTTCTGGCAGGAAGAATGGGCGTTATATTCTTCGACGCAATTCTTCTTACTGTACATGTGCCGTTGATCGCAGGCTTATTTAAAATAAATGAATTACTTTTTTTCTCTTGTGACGTTAAGTTGTAGTTTAAAGGTGAATTTTAATTAAATTAAATTAATACTAATTAATTTGTAAATTTATTTTTATTTCAATATAATTGTTACGTCCCAAGGGATGTGACTTACCTTGTATATAATTTTATTTAAAAAAGTTTCCTCGTTTTAGATTCTAATTAATGAACTAGAAAGCGGTGATGAGGGTAACTACCAATTGGCAGAAATAAATTAACTATATAAGAATTTAAGATGAGTAGTGTATGTACCAGCATTTTGTAAACGTGTGGGCTTGCTTTTTAATTAACGTGTGCCTGGTTTTTCTGCAAAAGTTCATGCGTAGCTTATTATCTTGGGTTATTGGGTCGCCCCTTATGCTTTTGCTTCGTTCCTTACAAATCTGATCTTCACCAATTATTTTATTATTAGTAGGGTTGTTGCTAATGATATTGACATTAACAATCGGATATTGAATATAAAAATACGGAAAAAAGAGAAAGTGATTGGTCGGTCGTACCGGTTCGGTTTCTGGGATGCTACGGTGTGTATGTGGTCACTCACGGTTCCAAGTACGCGCGTCTATACATTCGCATCTGTACATACGCATACCTATGTATGCATGCATATATGTAGCGAGCCGGAGTACTGCTTGTTACATCTCCAGCCTGCTTTGGAGAGTGAAGCGGTAGCGGAAAGAGGATGACAGGTGAAACGGGCCGGTATGAAGCGGAAGCCAGAAAAAATAAGCAGATGGCGGAAGTGAGGGTTTAATGACCATAAATGGTCTTTTGCGAAAAGGGAGTGACAGCGGTGTTTTCTTGGAATATGTAACTGGTGTGTGTATCTCGCTGTCATTGCCTTTTCGCCTGGTCGGTGAGCGATGATAAGATACACAAAAAATAATTGTTTTGAAACGTGTTTTTTTGCACGTTTGGCTGTACTTAGCACCGCCTCATGGGTGATCATGCTGCTCTTCGGATGTCCGTGGTGGTCAAATCTCGCCTTATATCTGTTCATCTGGAAGCGGGTGTGGAAACGTGTCGTCCCCACCGGAACCTGGATCCTGTGGCCGTCCGGGAACACGTACGTCCCTTTTGGGAAGGGACAGAAGCTAAGTGTGGAGCACTTTCGGTAGTATGGTTTTTGTTCCTTCCTTCCTGGTCGTAATTGGTTTTCGATGTCCCCTAGGCCATTCTTCTGGTGGTTGGGGACCCTCTTCGGAGAGTTATGGGAAGTGAGACTTCCTCTATGCTTATGATGCGAGCTTTGGTTTAGAGTGCTGCGCATCTTGGAGTCGCGTTTGAGAGGTTCCTGGACCTCTTGTGAAAGACCACTTGTATGTCGGGGTCTACCTTATTTGTGGCGATAGCTGCATAGTGAGGTTGCTCTGGTTTTGCCTTTGCTGCCGATTCTGGTACGTTGTTATAGAGTGGGCCTATCTCCCTGTATCTTTTGAAGCCGTAGGCTTCCAATTGCTTCTCCATGCTCTTCATGGTATCGGTTAGTGTAGCGGAGCTCGGGAACATCCTTCCGTTATTGATAATGTAGTACTGACCCTGACGTCTTCTTCTCTGGTCGGTGTGTGTCGGTGACCGGGTGGAGGATCACGTTGTGAGGGCCTCTCGGTGTGGTGGGAGTTGACGCTGTTCCAAGGTTCTGTGCTGGTTTCTTGTTGCCCCAGAAAGCGGTGAAAAGTATGGCCAATTACAGGTGTGTGCTGGTATCGGTGACAATTTTCTTTTGCGGTGCCGCGTGCTTGGCGATTTCCAAGTCTTGTTACAACATGTCTTAGCGGCTACGGGTGGCGAGGGTCATGGAGCGTAAAAGGAAAAAGGGCCTGCGCTTTCGTTTTAACAAGATTTAATTCTGAAGCTGTTCGGGTTTATGAAAAGTTCATTTTATGATACGAAAAAAAGCTGTTCGGGCGCCACGTGACGGTGATGTAACGCTTCATTTTCAGAATACAAAAAAAGAAGTCTCTGTTCGGGCGCCATATAACGATTCGTTTCTATGCTACCTGTTTCGGTGTCCCTACGGACGCTTGAGTCTATGCCAGGGTTCTGGGATTTGGGACAGGCTTTACGAATAGAACGAACAAGTAGATCATGATATAAAAAAATAAACTATATATTCTTCCTTTAAAGTACATTTCTAACTAATCCTAGGTATATCATCAACAATAAACCAAACGATAATTGAAAATGATTTTAAGGTTACAATGTGACGTCATAGATTAATTTATTTCTCCGGGACAACTGAAGATGACTCTGTTGGCGCAACAAATATTTGGCCAAAAAAAACGTTCTTTCACGGTCTGCATTTTACCACCAACCTTCTTCAACTTTCACACAAGATTATTTAGCATTTCTTCAAAATTTCTCCTGTCGATATTTTTCTCTCTCGCCTCTCATATTCGCTCTCTTTCTCTATTTTTCCTTCCTTTTTCAGGTCCTCAGTAAATTAGCCCTGCCGCTCTTCCAACGTATTAACTGCTCTCTTCCACGCAACCTTTATTACTTCTTTTGTTTTCCTTTCCTGCTTCTTTTCTTCACCCATCTGACTTTGTTTCTGTGCTAGCGCTTTTGTCACAGCTCATACATCTTTCTTTTCATCCGACTCTTATTCAGCCCAGCCGATCTCCACTAGGCGGCACTAATGCTGCTCTCTGCCTTCAACTACTTTCCGGTATGATTCTAACCTTTCTTTGTCGGCGTACCACTTTTTACTCGTCCACTTTTTACTTTTCGGCTTTTCGTCCCTTCTTACCTTCTCTCCCGAATGTTCTATACAAAAAATGAATTTTAAACAAAAAAATAAGAATTTTCAAAAAAAAAAAAGTTTCCAAGAAACTGTTCCATTTAGATAGGAGTATTGAGGTTAATATTAGCTAAAACGTGTTTTCTCCTAAAATATTGTGGAAAATATTACTGATGTGGTATGTCTATATAAGTAAAAGAATGAGCTTTGTTGGGTTATTGTTATTATTTTGGTTAATGCCTGCCCTCTCAGCAACCTTTTTTATTGTTCAGCGCTGGTCTCGATCTCGATTCTAGGCGGGACGCTGTGGCTCTCAACCGGCAGCTTCTACATTTTGATACTGTGGTACATTTAAATTAAATCCTGGATGAACTCTGTTCTGCACCACCCTGAAGGTCAAGTCGAAGGCCTCGTTTTTTTATACTATGTGATTCCTAGTAAGCCTAGTCCACTTGCTGATAAGGCATGCATTTTGTAAATGAAGAAATTAGAAACAATTTCCCACTAAACATACAAAATTCGCCTTACATGCATTTAATGTGAAAAAAATATAAAAGTGCCGGAGTAAAGTTTTTAAGAACTACTTGTACTGAACCATGCCTACTCCTCCAGACCTCCAGACATATTCTGCTAAATAGTCATCAGTCCACGAAACTGCTATTCAAACGATCCGCCTCCGCATATTCCGCTTTACTTTTGACAATATATCCAGCAAAACAGAATAGTTTCATATTCAGTTAAAGAAAACAGTTTTTAAGCGAATAAAATAAATTTTCTACGAAAGAGTTGACTTTTTGACCAGACAAATGAATTTTCTACTTAAAAGATTGATTGCCTTTAACTCTATGTAACGACACAGTCACGTGACCAAAGCTGGTCCTCAACTTTCCTTTCGCAACATACCTCTAAAAAAAATAAGGTACGGCTCTGAAAGTTTGGAAAACGAAAGAGAAGACGATAAAGTGCATGTCGTTGCTTTGTGTCGGTCGAAATATTGAAACAAAAATTTTAAAGAAAATCAAACTGGAAGGTATGTCGGTCCATTACTTTCCCAACTTACGTCAACAGGAAATAAGATATCGTGTTGAATAGTTGGCACACTAAATAGAAGGCACGAAGGCAGGTGTCTCTGGTCATAAATTCTTAGAAGTGTGAAAAAAACAAACCAATTTATATGTTTAGATAGTGCGTACCGCAGCGAGTAGAAAACTTCGAACTTCTTTGGGTCGGTGGATACTACAAATTGTTTGATTATCCACAGAGAAAGATAGAAGTCAAACTGCTGCCGTAAAGCCAAAATGTGTCAGTAGATATTTCTTATTTTCATGAATAAACTTTTTTCCTCCACCAACACTGTGCCATGCCACAAATGGTCCTTTAATATTTATGTATATTTTTCAGCATCTTTAAATCTATGAAAACGTATATATTTGTTATATATATTATAACAATATATATAACGTCTTTATTATTATGATTTTTTGAGTCCTCGCCCATTCAGCATTAAGAAAAAATTAGTTTTCGAGCCTTAATTCTCACAAAACCTTTGATAAGATCAGAAAAATCTAGTAATTCTAACAGTCTTGAGCATGCATCTCTGATTTGAAATTATTTCAGAGAAGGACATTTTTTCTCTACATAATTAACTATTATGCCATTGAATGTAAAAAGAATTTTTGATCTAGTTAATATTTTTTCAAATATCCATTTAGTTTCTCCAGCCTCAAAAACAGAAAAGTAAAATAAAATGGCATATTCGTCTTCATCATTGATTAGATTATGATGTTACGCAGACAATTTCTTGTCCAGATTCTTGACGTTATAATATGATTCTAACTAACTTTTAAATATTTATTCACCATTAGTTTGCAAAGTGCAGGTTTATCCTACCTTTTATAAAAATAAACCTTACTCACTTTCTCAAATCATTTAAGAATTCTAGTAATCACATACTTAATCTTTACCTGTTAAAAAGTAATTTCACGTGAAGAACGTGGAAGAAAGCGGTGAAAACGAGGACCCGTTCTCTTAGAGTAGAGTGAGGGGCTGTACTCGAGTTGTAAAAAAACACTCAATTTGTGGGCCGCGGTCACTGTAGGTCTGAGAGTTGCGTTGCGAGCTCTCTTCCCCCGTACGTGTGATGAACTCCGAAATAGAGCGGAGGGGGTTTTTTCTCAATAGGTACGAAATTTCCCATTGATTTTACAAGAATTTTTTTAATTCCAATTTCAAATTGCGCGCCAACTGCGGCTAAGCAGCTCGAGGCCCTAACGCAATTTCAGTTGCAAAAGGCTCCCACAATAGCATCACTAGTTTGTCACTTCGGTCTCAGCATTCATATTGAGCAGGTCATTCAGTATTCTGCTCTAGAGAATAGGGAGCGTTCAAATATTATGTTATGAGCCAGGAGGGGGGGGGGGCTAAAGTTACTTACACTTCGACAGGAAAAAGGATTTTGTGATACTTGAACGCTCCTACATCTGTCTCGTTTATTATAAACTTAAAAAAAAAATCATTCAATGGCTTTCACAGGCTGCTTATTGGCTCGCCTGTAACCTTGCGATAGATTCTTGAGCAAGCAGAAGCTATGGTAGTACATTCAGCAAAAGGACACAAATTACCGCATTTAGAAAAAATTGTTCTGCATACGAGACATGCGCGACGAACTATTGTCACATCGCTCACGCAATACTCTAGTATTTCTTTTTAAAAATCAAAAGCATAGTCGTTTTTACATGCATCGTACCACTCGTAAAATCCTTTACAAGCCTCGATAGTCATGGCATCTGGATAGTAATCCTCAACCGGCGGAAAAGGACCAACATGCATATCCTTCTCTGGCCTATTAAAAAAATGTGGGAATGTACCTTTCTTCGAATTCTCACCAGTGAGCCCAGATGCTTTGGAGAGCACAACAGACATGAGTATGTAATTCAAGCTATATATGAATTTGCAATTCCCGACCTGCATGAGCATGATTTTAGCACCATTCAATCTCACTATCGGCCGGATTCTGGCAACTTTTACCTCTACTAGGTTTCTTCGAATAAACTGTAGATCAAACCTTTTTGCATTGTGGACAATGCAAATGGTCTGACTGAAATGTGTCCCCTCGTGTGTTACGTGCTCTATAAAATCCTGTATAAGTTCATTCCTTTTGAATACTAACTGCCGGGCACCACAATATTTACACGAATAATGAATATTTTCATTCAGTAAACAATCAGAGCAGACTTTCTGAGTTACACAGAGATTCGGCTCATAAATATTTACCGAATGATCTCCTGGAAGCGTTTTCGTTTGACGAGTTTTTAAATCATAAAATACAAAACTGATTCGCTTCGGGGAATTAGAGAGATGCTGTTTAACCGGGGACATGTAACATTCGTGATTATACTCACGTATACATTTACAATTTTTACAGTAGAATGTTTCGCAATGATGGTTTTTACTTTTACAAAAATGCACTACCCTCAAACATTTTTTGCAAATCTGTAACGCAGAACATACACTTTCTACTACCACTTTCTACTACCACCAGTTAGGATATTCTGTTCAATCTCCAACGGTTCTGGATACAAAAATATCTGCTGGTGGAAACCTCCTCATAAGCCTCAACATCAATATCTTCCTCATACTCGTCATCGCTATCTTCATTCACCTCTTCCTATGTTTCTTCAGCCATTTCTTTTTCTGAAAATAAATGTTGAAAAATTAGAAATTAATTTTTAAAACTTTGCGAACATCGTTTTGGAAACAAGGATTAATTTATAAGCCTTACTTACCTTCTTTAATATCATCCATTTCTATTTTAATTTCAACATGATCAGGATTTTGCGCTTGACCACCGTTTTGCTTCTCGTGAAGCTTCTCTTACCTATTATTTTTGCAAGAATTCTCGCATCTACTTGTGTAAATTTCCTTTTCAGGCATCTCTGTGCTATGCACAGATAGTCCCTTTTCTCCAAAAACAATGCACACTTTGACACTTTGTTAACACTGCATTTTTCTTAAATATACTGTAATATTTATAGAAACTCGCGTTTCTCTAGCTTTTCGGACACAAGCTCCAGAACGGCGTGGAGCTCTTTCGAGAGCGACATCATGAAACAATACTGACCATCTATACGGCGATCACCAGTATTTATGGAAGAAGAATATACCCCCTACCCCGTTACCCGCCCTTATTTTTCGTTGAAATTCGTGACCGCCTTGACACCAGTCGAAGTTCCAGGAAATTGTCAAAAAACCTGTCAAAATCATGGACATTTACCGAAACGTCAGGTACGCCGAGTCGCGACTTTGACAGTTGATTATCGTGATGGGGTTCAAAGTGTTTCGTCGCCAGGTTTCTCTAAGGACACGCTGATTTTCACTCTACTTTCCATTGGGGATACACTGTAGCGAGACAAAGAAAAAAATTTACAATAAAGTATAAAAAAATTCTGGTAACTTTAAAACTCAAACGTCTCTGTAGAAAAGAGCGTTCACGGCAATATTTCACTAAACTAGGTAAAATCAGAAACCGTTCGAATATTCGTTGCGCTTAGCAATACATGTCACTGCTTTCGAGGGATATTGCAGACATGACTTACAAAAGTGTTACGAGCAATGTTTCACTGGACAAAAGTAGATATTGACATCGTAAAACCTGACATCTGACATGGCTCTACACGAAAAAATTAAAAAAAAGGTTATGGTGTCATCCGAGTGAGAGGCAACATTCTTTGGAAAAAAGGTTTTCCTCGAGTGCACACACTCTTGACTAGCAATATCATTTCAAACTGCGAATTTCCGAAACTTTTAAATATTGTTTACAGATATTTTACTAGTACGATCTTCGATTCTCTAATTTATGACTGGAACCTGTCATTTTGAAGAAAAAATTTTTCCATAGTAGACATGTTTGTTTATTTATTACATTTTGAAATATGCGCTTCTCTCCAGAAGTACATAAACTTACCCTTGTAGTGACAGATAAACTGTCCCTTTTCCTTCAAGAAGAGCATCCTTAGGTACTTTACAAAGAAAACTTTTTAAAATTTTTTAGGTTTTCCTGGAATAAACAAAACTTTAAAGAGCAGACTGTTCTTTTTGTTACGACTTTTCTGACAGGTTTCTAAAATTTTCCCACGGTTATACTTTTGAGTGGTTGTGAGAAACCGGTTCATTCTGCATGCTTTATCGCCCTCATATGGTGGGGGGAAATAAAGATCCAAGGATGTATGCAAGCGCGTGAGAGCTCTACTTGACGCATCCTAGCAATAGAGTACTATCTCAGCGGATAGAGCAATAAAGTCCTTTCTCAAGGACAATTCAAAACGATAATCGGGAAAAAAGAAAAACATCTCATGTTCCGGTTAGTCCCAAAACTAGGAATCTGTTGGCTTCTTGTTACAGAAATGATATGATCCTTACGGATGAACCTAAACTACGACCCTCGTCGTCCCTCGTCGAATCACTTACCATTCTGCCCAAATTCCACAAGATCGTCAGCACTTGGCCACGGGATGTCGACTATGTTAATTATGCAAGTGGCAATAAATACTCACTAAATTTTTTTACAAGGATTTCGTTTATTGTTTTGAACCTCTTCTCGGCATTCCAATTCCCACTTTCCCCCTCGGCATAACTTTGTATATATTTTGTTTTAAAATTAAGGTTCGCCATTTAAAACTACCTTAGAGCCAGACCAATTTAAGTTTGACTAAGAGATAAAAAATATCCTAGCAATAGGTGTCTTGCAATTTTTTCTATAAAATAAAAGTCGGCCACATTTCTTGATCTACATGAATTTATATATATTTTTCGAGAAGTTATCTTGAGCAACTAAGGTGCTGTTCATATTTATAATTTTTGTCAACACCTTTTGAAGGAAAAAAGAATGTTTTCGAATGTTTTTTGAGTGTAAAATAATAACGCAAAGTTTACCTAAAGTTCCTGATTATTTTCAAGTTTCGTGTTAATTATGTATGCCCAGCTTGGATAAAGAGAGAAAAAGAGAGGCTTAAAAATTATGTTTTTAAAAAATAAAATTTGTTCTATTTTGGTTATGGATATCCGAGCTTGTGTATGCATTATAATAATTGAAAAGCAAATTGCAGTCAAAGCCAAAGACGTCTTTCAATTATTCTTAATTGAAATAGATTTTTTAGAACCTGCTGACGTCAGAGTTACAAAAAAGAGAAATTATGCCGAAGACTGCAATTCTTTCAGTAAGTAGATAAATTATCATTAAAGATTATACTTAACTAATTTTCTTGAAGAAATGTTTTGAAAAAATACAAATTTCTATTTTTTAATGCATATCATATGATTAAATTAGTAAATAATTTATTGCACACATAGAGACAGTTTTGCTAAAGTAAATATTCGATTGGCCTATCCTTTCGGCTTAGTTTACAATGGTTGTTATGCTTTAAACAACAACTTAGCCAATATAATGAGAAAAAATAATTAAGTATACTTGAAGCAATCATAATACAATTAAAAGCAATGATAGGAACATAAATCTATTTCACGATTGATTTTTAACGCAATATCGCCACTAATTGTGTCAATATGCATTTACAAATATTTTCAAAAACTGTGTATTGTTTATATAATGATACAGAGAATTATATTTTATCCTCGTTTTGTGATGAATAGTACCGCTCACGTGTATGAGACCATCTGCTTTACAGTGATTGCTTAAGCTTTTTTCTCTCAAAAAGATTAAAAGTGATCAAAATTCTGTCATTGCTGAGCCCAGGATGAAATAGTTTTATTTGGTAAATTTGTTCAAAGTTGCAAATATTGACAAAATTGTGCTTTGAATGTTTAAAAAAAGAGATTACACAGACGAACCGAAAAAATTCGGACATTCGTCCTGAAATTTCGGTACACGTAGCGACGACCTTAAAAAAATAAGATCTGCAATAATAAATATTTTGTGATATACTTAGGTTTATTTTAAAGGTAAATTTTTAAAAAGTGATGAAAAACTTATGTTTTCCAAATAAAATAACATGAACCTATAATCATTAATTTACTATTTTTGCATGCATGCAAAATGTTGAAGTTCATCAAAATAAGGAAATGATCTCTTTATGTTGACCACAGTAATAAAAAATTTTTAGCCTGGATTTGAACCATGAGCGCCACAATGCATGTGTTGAGCGTTAACCAATTATGCCAGCGAGGGCATGCGCAACTTTTTCTAATTAATAATTTAGTATGATGGATTTCTATAAATCGAAATCAATTATGAAATAGACTCTAATTTAATATTTCACATGAAAAACTCAACCGAATTTAATAATAATGCGTAATTTCATAGTTACTGAAAAATAAGATAAGAGGTGACAAACATTAATTTATGTTCTTAAATAACCTCTAGAAAGGTAATACGGATAAGTGAGGTACAATTAATCACTATAATAATGAGAGGCCTTGGTAAACTTAAAACCCGATAATAAATTCTTATATTAGAAGTAAATTTTCTTTATTTATTATCAGACACACAATTTTTTATTTATTAGGTCTACAAATTAATTGGTCCCTTTACTTTGGTGTCTTGTAAATATTGGCCAAATTGAATTTTTTCTCGCCCTAATGTAATTTTATAGGGTGAACAATAAGCTTCAAAGTTTAAAAGACCATATAATAGGCGACGGTCCTGCGGACCTAACCTCAAAAATCATTAGTGAATACAATATTTTGCAACAAGGAACATTTGATACATTGCACTCTTTTGGAATTTTAATTTAAGAAAAAATACAGCTATCTCAAATGCTGCTTGTTGGCTGCTTTTCTATTCACTAATGATTTTTGAGGTTAAGTCCGCAGGGCCGCCATCTATTATATTGTGTTTTAAAGTTTAAGGTTCGCATCTACGAGGAAAGTACTGGGCCGCGCACTTTATGTGAATACAGTTCTTGACAATATTTTGAAGATCCTGTATCTTTTTTGTTAACTCTGTCTGGGTTTTTTTGTAGCAGTTTTCTGCAGACTGTGAAAAAAAATTTATATTAAGATTCTGTGTGATTAATCTACACAATATTGATTGTATGCTCTTCCTTTTTTGAAATTTGAGAAGGTTAAACTCAAAGGTTAATGCACAAAAATAAAAAAAATACTATTTTTATGTACCCAAGAATTCGTATTGTTGGTGTAACATGCGGTCATCGTGGCAAGTATAGGATCAATTTTCTCCTTCATTAAGTTAATGAAATCATCATGACAACTATCAACAAGGAATTTTCTCTGCTTTCCAGCTTTAATTTCATCCTAGTTAAACATAAAAAATATGATCATCGAAATCATTTAATGTTGTAAAGTTAAGGATTAAGAATTAGTTTCTTCAACTGACCGCAACAGATCCCAGGAATAAGGACATGATCCTAGCTGTTTTATGCACATATGTTGTATGAAGAGTGTTTAGCATTTTTTGTGGATCTGTAGAGACCATCTGCAAAGATAATTTTTGTTTGCGTTTGTCCATGAAAAGACGGGTTTGATCTACAAGCTTGAATTTTGCATTTATTAGTTGCATACGAAATTTAGATTAGTAGCTCAAACACTTCTTTCCACAGGGAACTATACTTTGCAACATCTTAGCCAAAATGTTGAATTACGTAACATGAACAAATAAGATGAAAGAATCCTTCTGTTTATATTCAGATTTCAATCTCACTTAAAATTTTAAGCAGTTAAATTTTAGGCAAATGTATATTCTCATCCTAAATCAAAGTCTTATCAGAGTTTACTTTTAGACGTTAAAGAAGAAGGTTTATTTCGATTTAATTTGCAAAACTTTCATTCGAATTATTTTTTGAATCTTTATTTTTTTAACGTTTGTATTTTCTCTCCATTTTTTTTCAAACAACAAAATCGGCATTTGAAAACACTAATAATAAGATATTACGGTCAAGAAATTTTTTTTAATTACCGTGCTAAAACATAACACCAACAAAATGTTGTCTCCAAGACTCATGGCTGTTTTTCCAAAAAGAATGTCTGTTCAGAATCTGTAAGCAATGGGAGAATTATATAATAGAGAAACAACAAAGTAAGATTTTATTTAAAATATTTAAAAAATTATCTGAGCTAACCCTAACGAATATGCTTAAAGTAAACCAATTAAATCAGGTGCCAAATAGTATATTGATTACGAACCTTTAGCTTCCAAATTTCGGAAATGGATCTCAAACTTTTTTAGCTGATTTTAGAGTTTAAAAACAAATTTACTTTTCCGCGTACTGTATATCCAACTTGAAGTTTAAAAGTATTATGTGATGTATTTGATATGTACGCGTTTCTTTGTACATATAAAGCTTCAGTAGAGATAACATTTACTTAAGGAAAAATACTCTTATCGATTACAAAATGACGACAGACACCGCACCAATGATTTTCTTCTTCATGCCGTCATATACGTCATTAAACAAATTAAACTCATACAGCCTAATGTTAATAACTTTTGCTCACGCAGTTAGCGTAGAATACCACAAACAAACAAATAAGAAAAACTCTGATAGAGTTCGAGGCAATATTTGTAATGCCCATGATAGTTTTTTAAAATATATTTTTACATGTTTTGTTAGAAGGTATTAGCTATTTGTAAATTTGTAACCCCTCCCCCCCCTTAACCACAGTTTTTGCTAAATGTTTATGTTTTGAGACCCACTGAAACCGAAAAACAGGCTTTTTTGAATTTGTCTGTCTGTGAGTTTGTAGATTTTTAGTTTGTTAGCACGATAATTATCGAAAAAAATGACAGATTAGATTGGCCTTTCTTATATTTTTTTAGTGTCCTAAACTAAAGGTAAAGTTCGTTAGCCATCCATTTTTGATAAAAATTCAAAAAGTGAGCTCATTGTCAAATAAAATTTTAGACCACTTTATTCCGAATTCCGCGGCTCGTTTCGCTCGAAAGCTTTTGAGCGCGGCTAGGGCGCGCGACAGTTGGTTTTCGCGCTTCGCGCTCGGTCTCTCTATGTATCTCAAATTTGTGCGCAAGCCTTCCAAAATTAAAGCTCAAAGCATCGACAACTGTAATTTGGTGATTGTGAATTCTCTTTTGTTAAAGCTCCTTTGGCTTTAACGGATATATTCTCATCACGCATCTCATGCCTCGCGCTTGATTTATTCGAAAATACGAACTTTTCGACATTATTTTTAACTCTATTATATCATATGTATATTATATGTATTTCTGTACCCCGATCTGGGGCTGTTTATTCAGATATTAAAAAACAAAGTACAAATCTCCGTTTTAATGATTTCTTTAATATTTATTTCGTATTTTGCATTAAATTTTATTCTAGCCACCCTGAAAAGTGTATATCATTTCCATAAATTTATATTATTAACATGCATCATGTGCATTAGTATTGGAACAAAAGTATTTTTCTTTTTCTTATTTGTATCATTATAAAAATGCGCATGCCATTAAAATAAAAATTATTATTTAACATTTTACTGCAACTTGTGTCGTTTTTCATAAATTGAATTTGTTTCTATTAAATATAGATCATATTTAGCTGAAAAACGTTTTAAAATAAAATGTTATTGTATTTTGTGTCCTTTTTCCAAAAAATAATTTTTTTTGCTTTTAATATATTTTAATAGCCAGAGTTTATAACAAACTTGTATATACTTTTTGGTTAAAAAAACTTTCGTCTTTTAATTTCGTTCATCTCTTGTGTCGTTTTTCAATCAAAAAATTTTGTTTATTTTTCAATCGAGTAGATTTTCTTTTAATTGTAAAAAATAATTTTTACAATTAAAAGAAAATCTACTCGCCCTACCTAGAGATAATTAATAACAAATTTATAGATATTTTTTGGGTAAACAACTTTAGTCTGTCAATTTCAGTTCGTACCTTTTGTCGTTTTTCAAAAAATTTAATTTGTTAATTTTGTATGTTATTTTTTAAGATTGAAACAAAAACATGATAAATTTTAAAATGATATTATAAATAAATAAAATTCATGATAAATTTGAGAGCGTTTGGCTATTTTTCGGAAGATCAGCTTTTTCTATTTATCTTTTTCATAGCTTGTATCGTTTTTCCAAAACATTAATTTTTTAATTTTTGATGTTATTTTTTACGACTAAAAACTAAAAACTGCGCGTGCTATCGAAAAGTGATTAATAACAAATTTGTAGATCTTTTCAGGGCGCGCAATTTTTTGTAAATCATTTGTTCTTGTATCGTACATAGTTTGCCCGAAAAATAGAATTTTTGATTTTTGATATTTTTTTGTATAATCAAAATTTGAATTTTCAACCTTCCGACAAAGCTTGAAAAGTTGTCATGATAATCTTTTGGGGCTTTCAAAAATCAACTTTTTTTCTCTCGAATTTTTTTATATCATGCGTTGTTTGGCTTCAAATGTTAATTTTAGATTGTTTTTTTGGATTTTGAAAATGCTATTACTCTGATAATTTTTTTTATCTAAAAAAAGACATAGAAATAAATTATTCATTTTTCTGGGTACTATAAATAAACGTACATAGAATTTTAAAATCTTGAAAAAATATGGTTTCCTGGATAAATTCCAGCTACAACATCGGTTGAAACTTGAAAATCCTTTGTTGAAATCCGGAATTTTAATACTTTTCGAAAATTACCGGTTTCAAGTCAGACTTATTATTATTCTGAATAAATTCCAGTTCCAACTATAAATTTGTAAGAAATTGAGAGTTCCCTATTCAAATTAAGAAGAAAATTATTTTAATTTTATTCGAATGCTAGAACAGCGAGAGCGATTACAAAATGAGCAGCCTGTACAGCAGCAGGGGGTTGGGGAAAATCACTAAAAATACTTTTTTTGTTTTCGAATTGAAAAATTCATTTTTAATTATGAATATTTTTTTCCTTTTGAAAATTCATCTGTAAAATAAACTTTTAACAAAAATTGGCGAGTATTTTAAAATACCAACATAGAAATTCGCATTTAGGGTACTTTTTTTACGTTTGAATAAAAATTATCTCGGAGACCTATTAGAGCATCCCATGTAGAAATTCCGATCAGGGTTTAGTAGGGCCTAGGATAGATTTCCCTATTTGTAATTGGGCGCTCGTCGGGTAAAATGGAGAGGGCCTGACTAGTTATGCAACGCTGTTTTAGCCAGGTACTAGCTGGAACTACTGAGCAGGCCCTGGCGAGAGTGCCCTGTTATCGCTTGGCGATGACTAGGGTTTCGTCTTGAACCTTTATATTACCTGATGAATATTGAATTGATATGGCAAAAAAGTATTTAAGAAGAAAATATTAATTGATTGCGTGTATTTTCACTTTGTATATTAATGGTCCTATTTAGAATGAATACAGATATTAATTTTTTTTTGAATATATTACAAATAAAAATTCATACTCATAACCTAAATCTCAACAAATTTTGAACTCTCCTTTTCTAATAAAATATTTATTATTATAAGACGTTATGAAAATGTAAAATGTACGAACTGTTAACAGTAATACCATTGAAATAATTTTTAAATCAATAATTTCTTCGATAGAAATTTTTCTTCCTGTAATATTTCGTTTTTTTCCATCTTAGACTACTTTATAGCTTTTTACAATGACAGAAAATGTAATTTTTCTGAACATTTATAGTTTTTCATTAGGATGGAATATTTTTCTTAAAGGAACAACAGGATACAGATAGACTTGCCATACCTATACCAGGCACAATATTCTTGACTAGAACCTGACAGGGCACCCATCAGTTTTTTCTAGACGAGATATTCTGGGGCTCCAACCAGTTTTTTTCTAAACTAGATATTCTGATACAGGCCCCAAACAGTTTTTTCGGGACTAGATATTTTTATAGGGGTCCAAAACAGTTTTTTCTAGACTAGATATTATGATAGGGACCCCAACGGAACCCAACTTCAAACAGGGAAAGATGAGGAATGTCTGCTTGGGATACAAAGGTATTCATGGTAACGTGTTTATAGCGCCACTAGACTAAAAGAGTTTGCACCAATCCCTTAGGTCCATTTCAAACATTCGGTTCTGTTATTTGTCGCTGTGCGGGGATCTATATACATAGCCTATATAACATTTTTAAGAATTATTTTCTAATGCTTAAAATAATGAAACACTTTTCCAGTTTAGTTTTTAATTATCTATTTAAAAATTAGTTTATATAAAGTTATGAGACAACCTTTTCAGAGGTACGTAATTCAGTTTAAAGGATTATTAACTCTGTTTCCGAAGCACAAATTTTTCTAACAAAGGAATAATTTATTGTTTGAATACATGCAATTCATTATTTGTAATAACAGGGATAAATTCTAAACGAATGAATTTAAAATTGATGGAATTTTAATTCATGTTTCCATAACACTTAGTCTGCACTCTATTCCCTTTCTTTTTCTTTTCATAGTGTCTCTCTTTCTCTGCCTAATGTATCGCGATGATAGGTACTTCAGAGGGTTCGCAGTGAAAAACTTGCGCCTTGTTGAAGAAGACTGTACCGCTAGCGCTCGACTCGGCCAAAACAATAGGCCCCCCGACGTTAGGGTCAAGGGGCTGAATGCGAACCCCGTGGTATTTTTTACCTACAAGTGACGGAAGAACAAAAGTTACTTCTTTTGGAAAATGCTTTAGAAGGTAGGGCAAATGTTTTGCCCCGCTCTACCGCCCAGTAAAGAAAAGGACCCCGCACCAAATGTATAGGAAAATGGCTTTCGGTGGATTTGGCTGAAACTTGGTAAACATGTAGATTATAAGGGCCTAATGAAAGATATGGAAAAAATTAAGAAAAATTGACAAGTTTTACATGAGCGCTTGCGTAAAAATTTTTGTAGAACAACAATATACATATCGTGCAACATGGGAGACTTTAATCTCAAACGTCTACCTGGCTAGAATTTTCTGCGATTTTTTTTAACGAGTGGTGAGTGTTCAAAGTGAGGGTCGCGTACTTTTGACGCCAAATTTGGTTTGAAAATGATGTATGTTGCGCGCATCCCAAAACTGCCGAACGCTAAGCGCTCAAGAATTTAATTAAATAATACGTCCCTGATATAAATTTCAATACGGTGGCCCAGTGAGATAAATATTGAATTAGGATAATCTTACAATGATATGCATCGCGCGCTGGTCCAACCGAACTAACGCTGAGCGCCCGAGATGTAGTCTAAAATTCAAAACATGTTTTCGTGAGGGCGGATTAGGTGCTAGCGTTAGGTCGAAACACAGCGTGTTTATTTTAAAGATATATATCACGTGATTTTTAAAACATCCGAACGCTAAGCGCTCAAGATTTTAATTTAATTAAACTTTACTGCTATAACGTTCAAAAATGATGTGCCGGCGAGATCGAGATTAAATGACGTTAATACTACAATGATATACATCGCGCGCTGGTCTAACCGATGTTGAAAGCTGAATGTTGAAAGTTGAATGTTGAAAGAATATTAAAAGATCAAACAGTTCCTCCTGCAATCCATTACGTACAGCAAAAAAAACAACGATATTCGGATTTGCTTGGACGCTCGTTTTATTAATAATCTAATAGAAACTAAATATGAATATCTACCGCTTATTAATGACATTATGCATAAAGTCCATGGTCTAAGTATATTTCGACGTCAGATTTAGCAAATGGATATTGGTAGATACCATTGCATAAGAATTCTCGTCAATATACTGTTTTTTTATAATTCAAAGGCTTGTTATTTCTGAGGAATGCCTTTTGGACTGAAAACGGCTGATTTTGGATTCATTAGAGAATTTAATTTTGCATTAGGAAACCAATTTGGTTATCGTCTCACAACTTACGTTGATGATTTACTTATAACTTGCACCGGTAATTTACCATTTTACAAGAAAAAAATTTTACTCTGACATTATATAAATCTTTATTTTGTTGATACTCCGTTAAATTTCTTGGTTTTAATTTGTCTCTGACTGGAGCAAAGCTAGATCCTGATAAAATGGATATAATTAAAAATTTCGCGGAACCAGAAAATAAAAATCAATTATAGAGTTGTTTGGGTAGTTGCAACTACTATCGACAGTTTGTCGCTCGTTTCGAGATATCCTTTTCGAGATATTCTTAAAGAATCCAATACTTGGATATGGGCCCCAGCTCATAAAAAAGATTTTATTGAATTAAAAAATAATTTCGCGGACTGCATAATGCTCAAGCATTATATTCCCGGTGTACCATTTAAATTACAGACTAATGCTTCAAACAAAGGCTTTTGTTTGTTACTATATAAAACAACTGAAGATGGATGTCAGCATCTGATCACGCTTGTTAGCAGATGCTTGTCTGTGGCTGAATCCTATTATTTTACAACAGAACAAGAACTTCTGGCAATAGTCTATTCAGTTTTAAAATGTCGTACCTTTTTAATAGGGAATAAGTTTGAAATAATTAGACCATAAAGCATTGACTTTCCTTAACAAAGCAAATTTTCATAGTTCACGTTTAATTGGATGGGGCATCCTTTTACAGCCGTATGATTTTGAGGTAAAGCATTGCATTGGACGCGAGAATATTATTGCCGATTTTTTTAATAGGAACCCATCAGGTAAATTTTAGGAGGATGAAAAAAAACGGTGTCGATTTTTGAATTAGTCAAAACATTGCCAATTGCCATGAAACCGTTTCACAATAAAACTGGTAATAGGGACCAAAATTTACGAAACGAATTTAAAAATATTCAACTTCTTTAAGATAAGGATAAAAGCAGCAAGCAAAAATAAGATCATATAAACAGCGAAAATGATTCAAATAATTATTTAATTTATCAAGGGATTGTATTTCAAAAAGATCATTCCAGTAATAAATATATCAATTGGTTTTATCTGCGGTTCTGATTACTAAAATTATAGATGATATTCATACAAAACTCGTACATCCAGGTTTTTAAAAAACTTTCTTCTATATTCTACAATTCTATTATTGGAGAGCAATGAATTCACAAATAAAAAAATTTGTTGTCCCATATGATCTATGTCAACGGGTAAAAGCTCGTAATCACAAAATTGAGGGACCGTATCAATTTGTAAAATCTGACCGTCCTGGCGATCTGATCACCGTGGATTTTTTTTTGGTCTTTGTTGCGTTCGATTGGTTGCGTTGAATATATTTTCTTTGTGCTAGATGCGCATTCTAAATACGTTAAATTATATGTAATTAAGAAAGAAAAAAATAAGGGCTGCTCTTGATAGATTATTGAATAAATACATTTTGGAAATGGGAAAACCTAGAAGACTTGTAGCAGATACTGGTAGCCAGTTTACCTCTCCTATTTGGAGTATAGCGTTACAGGAAGTTGATATTTAACCGATTCAGAATCTCACACGCATTGGGAAAAACATCTGCCAGAAATTGAATGTTATTTAAATGTACCAACTTATAGTAGTACGGGTTTCTCACCTTACGAATGGCACTTTGGCGTTAAATCTCATGATCAGATAAGAACACTGATTTCGTTTCCAACATCGTGTTGAAAAGCGTAAAATAAAGCGCTAAATGGATATTCTAAGATTGAACTTAAAGTTGATGATTTGGTTTTGCTTAGAGTACAAGAAAAACCTGATAAATTTAAGAGTTACAGAGAAGTTTTTCCATCTCTTCTATGGTCCATATAAGATCTTTCAGATTTTTGGTGAAAATGCTTATCAGTTGGTAGAAACGGACAATCCTTTGTTAAGTATAGGAATTTATAATCGGTATAGTTTAAAAAAATATCATAGGCGCGAAGACATTTCTGATCACGGACTTAAGGATAATATTATCCCCGTCTAAAATGCTGCTGTGCAGGTGAACATTTTTTATTTTTAATGACGAATTTGAACACCAATTTGATCATGTTCAGTTCTGAATAATATTAATTAAATTCGTGAAATTTTATTATTAAGAACATTTAGATTGCAACGAAATTGTTCTACTTTGTTACAGCGTGGCGATAATGCTTTCCTGATCTTATAAGTAACACTACCCAAGTGTCACTCACCGATTAAAACCAAACTTTGCACATCAATAAAACACTAAAAAAAATGGAACCCGTGTTTTCTTATTTTTACAGCATCCGCTTTCTTGGGGTGAAAACCACCTCTACCACACCAGAAGCAGCCTAACCCACTTATCCCTGGGATCAGCGAGTTTAATAGCTCGTTCTTCTCAAAATAATTGAATTTCACACGATAATATAGCCCACCTAATCACCTACTCTTTAACCAATGTAACCCATCCAAACACCCACCGCTAAGCAACCTTACCTCAAAAACCACCCCTATCAAATCTTACGGAGGATAACCCACCTAACCCTGGGAACAGCGAGTTTAATCGCTTATTTTCCTTATAATAATTTAATCCCACACCACAGGCGGGTTAACCCACCTACCCTAAACGAATCTAACCCCTAATCTAATTTACATAATCTAATCCAACTAATCTAACCCAAATAATCTAACCTCTAATCTAATTCTGTTCCTTCCGGTTTCCTTGGCAAACAAATGACGATTGCTGTGCCTTCTTGTGGTTTGATAGGGGATAGACGTAGGTTAGGGGTGGATGTTTGGATGGGTTACGTTGGTTAAGGGGTAGGTGCTAAGGTGGGCTATATTATGGTGTGGAATTCAATTATTTTAAGAAGAACGAGCGATTAAACTCGCTGATCCCAGAGATAAGTGGGTTAGGCTGCTTTTTGTTTGGTAGGGGTGGTTTCTACCTCTAGAAAGCGGATTCTGCAAAAATAAAAAACACGGGTTCAATATTTTTTGATGTTTTATTGATGTGCAAAGTTTAGTTCTATTCGGTGAGTGACACTTGGGTAGTGTTACTAGTTAGTGAAATATTTAATTGTGCTTATGAATGTAGTTCCTGTTATCCTTGAATTTCTATTCGAGGTCGACTTTTAATACTCGTTTAAGAAGGAATTATCAATCAATTGATTTTAATCGCCCTGAATTTTGAAGAATACAAATCATCAGGATTATGTTTCACCAAGCTTTTTATTTATGAAAGTTGCATATGCGTAGTACCTACTCGCAAGAGAATGGGGTCTGTAATAACTATTCAAATTCATGATGTATAAAAAAAAAGATAGGATCTTGAATTTCGTCTCTAATTTGAGAATTTCTTATTTCGTAATATAATTTTTCATGGTCCGCATTTTTCTGTTATCTGTTGTCTAGATTATTTATTGTTTAATGACAAGGTTTGAACAAATGTTCGTATGAAGATTTTGTTTACTGAAGTGTGTTACGATTTGTGTGAATATTTTGTGTTAAATTTTAGGACGTTTTTATTTATTACTCGTGCTGCGTTGATTGATTTTAAATTAAAAAAATATAATTATCACTTACTGTCCTACAGATCGTGTTGATGGAACAAAATTATTTTATCACCGTTTACCCCTCAACTCCTCCACTCACGCCATGCATAACAAAAATTTGTGAATTGATCTGCTCTCTTTCAAACGAAAATTTATAATAAATCGAGGTCTAATACATTTTTTTAAGCATAGCTAAAAATTATGGATGTTAGTTGAATTCTAGTAAAGAAATGTATTTAAAGAAACAAGAAAAAAAAAAGAAACTTGAAATTTAATTAATGTAAGAAAAAATCCGTTATAAAATTAAGTATAAAATGGATTCAAAAAATGATCAATTTTGCTGAAATTATAATGAAGTTCCTAATTAAAAAAGGGAACATCGAAAAAAACAAATTTTTCTGACGACGATTGCCCGAATAATGCATTTGTTTAAAAAATCATAAGATCAATCAAAAAATTATCAGTTTTGCTCAAATTATCTTAATTCTACTAGTCGATAATTTATGTTTTTATTTTTTTTTATTTTGGCAGAAAATCCATTTCTTGATTTATTCAGTCCAAGATGAGGATTCAAGTATTATTTTGAAAATTTGTCTTTTTTGGTAGAATTCAAGTGTTTTTATTCTTAACTTAACTTTTTCGTTAAAAATTAATTTTTTTGTTGATAAGTTAACTCCTTTGTGGAAAATACATTTTCTGTTTAAAATTATTTTTTCTTAGAAAAATGTATTCCTTTAAAATTCAATTCCATTGTTCAAAGTTGAACTACCTTCTGAGAAATTTATTTTTCTAGTCGAAGATGCGTCATTTCATTCGAAAATTCTTTTTTTTTTGTGAAAAATTGAACTAGATTGTTGAAGCTTCCCTTTTTGTGTTCAAAAATTAAGTTTTTAATCTAAAAATTAGAGTGTTTTTTAAAATATACAATTCATTTTTTCGTATTAGAAATGCAACAAATAAGTGGAAAATTTAAGTATCTTTCAGAAAATTAAACTATTTTGTAAAAAATTAATTTACACCAGATAATTTTTTTAATTAAAAATGTACCTTTTACATTTCTAGATAAAAATTGATTGCTACTTTCCTAAACATTAATTGATGGATTTAAATCTGATTGAAAATGATCCGTTTTATTAAAACTTTATGTTTTTGAAAGCTCTTGTGAGTTCATATTTTTTGTTTCAAAACTCGCAACTATTTGCTTGAAAATTAAACTAGATTGTTAATTAAGAAGGAACAATAAGAATGAACTAAACCATCCTTTCTCCGAATCGCCTTCCGGTATTTATGGATGACTCGTACACAATTTAACGAACAAGTTTAGTCGGAAAAATTTGCGTTCTTTGGAGAAAGGTGAAGGGAATCAAAACCTATCGAACTTAACAACTTTATAAGAGGATTAAGTATACAACACTATTGAATTAATCATAAAAAATAAGTGTAATATTTTGCTAAAACTTCTGTTGTGAGCACCGGAATAAAGAAGTTATCCAACTCTCGGATTCTGTCCCCCCGGTTTCAGTCTTTATAGAACTGGTAACCCACGCGTGGATACCCCCGTGCGGAGGTGGCGCAATATTATGTTCCTAAAACTGAAATGAAACCGGGAGTTCAGTGTATTTATAGTTTAGCCTTTGATTGCGATGAAAGAGTGCAAGATTTCGCCTTATTAGATAAACTTGAAACGGTTCAAACGGCCATGAGTGTTCCAGACCGTATCTTAGATTAATACTGTATATTTTAATTTTTACGTAATGTGAAAAAGTTAATTTTGAAGATAGCAGTTCAACTGTCAACCACAGAGTTGAATTTAGGAACTAAAAAGAAAAGTCAATAACCAAAAATACAACATTTAAATTTTCATTTTCAAAGTTTTTTATTTTAAAAAAAGGAGTTTTTTGTAACACAGTCAAACTTTCTACAAAAGAGTTGATAAATCGCCCACTAAAATTGTAAATCCATAACAACAATAAAAATTAATTTGTAAGAAAGCAGTTCAGTTTTTAACCAATGAGTTGAATTTTCAATCTAAAAGGATGAATTTCCAAGCAAAACATAGAATAGGTGATATTTCAATCAAAAAATGATTTTCGTTTTAAATAGAAGCCATAAAAGTAAACAAAAAATAAAGAAAGTACTATAAAAAGAGATGAATTTTTAAATCAAAGAGTTGAATATTTTACAAAATTTTTACACTCTTTAATTAAAAAGAAATTGATAGCTAAAACCAAAATACTTTAATTTTCATTTACAATAAATAATTTAAAATGAACGAAATTCACTTTTTACAAAACAGTTAAATTTTATGTCTAAACGTTAAATTTAAAACCAAGTAATGAAATATTCATTGGAACAAAATAATGATAAAAAAAAGATTTTATTTTGATCAAATTATTTCAATTTTAAGACCTCTATGTAAGAGTTTATACTTAAACCTAAAAAAGATTAATTTAAAATTCAAATTATTTGAATATAAAAAAGGAAGGCGAATTTTTAACAAAATACTTCGATCCTCAACTAAAGCAGATTAATTTTCAACCAAACAGTTGCATTTCTATAAAAAAAATTTCTATCAAATAATTTAGTGTTCTACAAGTGAATACAAGTTATTTCAAAAAATAATTAATAATTAAAAAATACTTTAAAGAAAGAAAAAGGATCACTTTTTGACAAAATTGCTGAATTTTTAACTACAGTAGTACATTTTGAACCAAACCAAACAATTTTTAATCAAATAGATGAATTTTTTACAAGAAATATAAGATAGCATAGAAAAACTGTAATGCTATCCCAACATCAAAGAATTTACGTAATTTATGCACGGCCTCAAAATAATTTGTCACTGGCTCACTACTATGTAGTTCCGGCTGCCACACACAGATAGCGCCAACAGTCAGTTCCTAACAGTCGGTAACTGCTAAGTCGGTACAGTATAGCACAGACACGAATCTATGACCTAGTCGACAAGGTGGGCTTCTGTTTTACCGACTAAGTCGGCTACAAGCTTCTAGTCTAGATAGCAGTCGTGAGATCGGGGGATTGCCCTGAATTCTCGAAACTTCTGGAAATTAAGATATTGAATAAAATTAGAAATCAGCTTAACTAAGGGGGCGTCCATAAATCATGAGGCCCAATTTTGGTCATTTTTCACCCACCCTCTCCCCCATGTGACCCGCCGTGGTCTTTCGTCGAACCCACTCCCCTAGGGTTCTACGTGGGTTTTTTTTTCTATTTCTTGTAAAACGACAATAAAATCAAAAATTATGAGGTTCATTTTTTCTTTTTTTAAGAACAATCTGAATCGACAAATTGCGACTTCAGCCACGCACGTAAACAACTGATTCGCACGGACCGTATTTAGGATTCCGCGCGATGTTTGAAAAAAAGAGTAAGCCATCCATTTTTTTAAAAATGAAGTGTAAAACCACGTGGCTCGGGCTTGAACCCACCCCATGTGACCCAACGTGGCCTCTTGTCGACCCCCTCACCTTATAAAGAAACCTCGTGGTTTATGGAAGGCCCCTAATTCCTAACTAATTGAATGGATTTAAATTATTCCTCACTCGATGTAACATTAAATGTTTGGTTTATTTAACAAAAAAGACTAGACCTAATTTTACAAGACAAAATCTTAATCTATAATATGATAAAAGTAAACGTAGTTAAAACATAAATTCCCAATGGTTATAAAATTTGTTCAGCATTGTATTGCTCAAGGAGGTTTCTAAATTATTAAGGCTCTAAGTAGCATCTTCATCATCATCAATGTTGTAGTCAGTTTTACTTTCATTGTGATTGCTGATAGTTGACTGATCATTACAGCATTGAAGGTGGTGATTGCAGCTTGTTCAAATTGAGCTGCACAACTTTTTGAACGGAGGGCAGCCCAGCTCTTCCAGATTATTTACATTTTCACATACTGGCCCAACCATTTTTTCTTTTTTAATCCCTTAACGTAGGTTGGACTATTGCCACCTAGTGTATCTCGGATTATAAGCCTCACTTCTTCGTAGCATATGTCACCAGAATTTCATTTCAGTCCAGAACTCAGTTTCCCACATCCTCTCAAGATCTCAGCCCTGTTGTCCGCTGATCTCCACTTTAGGATCCTTCTTCCATCTAT
>JAAAKG020147609.1:0-10424 GCA_010014905.2 Druon quercuslanigerum
AGAACAACATAACCTGATACCTCAGTTTCAGGTCAGCCCTGAAGAAGTGAACTGCAATGTTCACGAAACGTCGGCAACATTCGTAGTTTTGTACACGATTGAAACCTGAAATATCTCCTTTATCAGAATGAATCATCGTGAAAGTATAAAATCTATTATGCCTTATATAGTAGTATTTATATTTAGCAATTGTTTAAAGCGACAAGGATAAAAAAAAGTCTAGGGAGATGTTTTTATAAACTGCCTTATTGGAAAAACAGGGAAAGAAACAAAGAAATGCTTCTGGGTTTAAAAAAATTATTGTGTGATTAATTTCATAGTTTTATACATTCTAAAGTACGATGGAGAACATCATTAAAAAATTATTTGAAAAATGAAGCTAATCAATATCCACTGAATCCTGGATTTACGAATTTCCTAGAATTTAAGCCATCGGCATTTTTCTGGTGCGGGGAAGGCGGGATCGATAGGGAGGCGGTGATCAGTCATGCGTGACCAACAGCAGCGTAGGGAAAGAGTGAGCAGTAACCTCAGTGCGTCAGTTGCGTCAGGTTGCATCAGCTGCTAGCATGTGTCCAAATCCAACAGAAATAGTTCATACGGCTTCCAATTTTTATGTTTGGATTCCCCGGATTTATGATCAAGACTATCAAATCCATGGCCCAAACCGTACTTAAATCCAGGTTCCAGTGTAGATACAAACTTTTTTATTTTACTAGAAGACGAACACGTGCGCTATGCTTGTCATTATTTTTCCCTCGCGTCGTTTTTGTATTAAAATTTAATAACAAAAATAGTTTATGTATTTATTATTATCTATATTCTAAAATAAAAGGAAATAAAGAAGGTTAAAAAATAAACTATTTGCTTAAAAATTTAATTATTCTGTTGGAAGTAAGCGGTTCCGTTAAAAAAATAGCCTTAAATCATTCCGAAATTGTTTTTTGCATAAATAATTATTTCCGGCTTTAAACTACATCATAGCCTAAAACTTTAAAAATTAATAAAAAACTTTAAAAATAATCCAAATAATCCAAAATTGATAAAAGATTTTTAAAAGCATGATCAAATTATAATTATTTTGTTTAAGAATACAAATTATCAATGTAATCGCTTTAGAACCTTATGGTTTTTGTTTAAGCAGTTAAATTTTCGGTGAAATAAAAACGCCCAAAAAAACCCGAAAAACATCAATTGTTCAAAAATGGTTCAAATTGTGAACTCTTAGATATTAAACCAAATTTAAAATTGATTTAATTTTGAAAGCTTCGATGTAAAATAGCATATTTTTGTTCTATTGTAAATACTGAACTTGAACTATTTTGCATGCTTCAAACTTTTAGATTGATTAAATCTACAATATGCACCATATTAAAATAAAATTTTATAGCGCAAATATGAAAAGTTAAGAGGGATTCAATTATAAATATTTTACACTTGAACGCTTAATTAAAAATTTTACATTTATTAAAACATCTAGTTAAAAATTGTTTTACTGCGAATAATATATTTTTAGAGTTAAACTAATTGATATCTTGAAAATTGAGTCACTGATTTTTAGGATTAAAATTTTTTTTTATTCGATTTGTATAAAACTCATTTTCTAGGTTCTTTGCAAATCACAGATTATATATTTGGGAACAAAACGTTGAGATTAAAAATGGCTGATCCAATATAGCAAATTTTTTTTATTTATTCGATTTGTATAAAACTTATTTTTTCAGTTGTTTTCGTGCTAGCGATTCAAAATGTGTGTTAAAAAGTTAAAATTAAAAATAGCTAATTGAAATGTGACCAAGATTTATAGATTACAAAATTGGTTCAAATTGTTAGATCTAATCTGGCGAGCAAAATTTATAAAAAATTATTCGATTTATAAAAAACTCATTCTGTAGTGGATTTTTGGGTAACAGGTTACAAATTAGATGTTAAAAGGTTAAATTTCAAAATGGGCGATCCGATATGGCGACTAACACTTAAACAAATAAGATGATTTCTGTAAAATTAATGTCTTAGGCGTTTTACAGTAAAAGATTAAAGTTTTTAGGTAAAAAAGGTCAATTTTAAAATAGACGATCCTTTAGGGTAAAAAAATGTGTAAAAAATTATCCGGTTTGTATGATACTCATTTTGTACTAGATGTTTGAGTCACAGATCACAACTGTGGGATTAAAACATTAACATTAAAAATTGCTGATACAATATAGCGACAAACATTTTTTTTAAATTATCAAATTTGTATAAAACTTATATTTTAAGGTTTTTGTCTAATCGTTGATAACAAATATAGGATGAAAAATTTAAATATTGATATGGACGATCGAATATGGTGACCAAAATTTATAACAATTTATCCGATTTTTATAAAACTCATTTTTTAGCCGTTTTTTGAGTTATACATTAAAAATTTGGGGTCAAAACCTTACAAAAAAATGAGTTATCCAAAATGGCGATAAAAAATAAAAAAATAGTATTCGATTTTGATAAAAATTACTTTTGACAAGTTTTATTTTAGTCAGGGATGCCAAATTTGGGACCAACATGTTAAATCTCAAAATGTTCGATCGAGTGCGTTGACAAACATTGATAAAAAATGAATTCCGGTAAATAAAACTAAGAATCTAGCGAGCAAATTTGGACAACTGCGATAAAATTTTCTTATTAAAATGTGAAGTAAGATACAAATTTTCCTAACAATTAAATAAAATTTTTTTTTTTTTTTGACAAAAATAAAAAAGAGAAAAGAAAAATGAGAAGGGAATCAACAAAATCCCCTTCCTTCACTTTTATATTTCTTTCGTCTTTTTTATTTTTATTATTAACAAATCGAAATAAAAAGACGTTAAAAAAAATAATCACCCACGTTTTAGCACTCATACAGCAGCCTAATCAAGGCAAAAAATAAATTAAAAAATTAAAAATTCGAGCAGACAGGAACAGCAATGGAACCACGATGCTTATTTCCTGGCATCTGAAAATTAAATAAAAATCAAATCAATCTTCGTTTCTGTCTACTCGTATCTTTTTTATTAATTTTTTTTTCATAATTATTTTTTTTTTAATTTATCTATTTTATTTTTCCTTGCCTTGTTCATGGTGGTGGACGAGTGCCGAAACGTTATAGATTATTTTTTACATATTTTTTTTGTTATGATTTGATGATTATAAAAATAAAAAAGACGAAAGAAATAAAAAAATGAAGGGGATTTGGTTGTTTGTCTTCTTATTTTCGTTTTCTCTTTTTGATCTTTTTTCAAATGTCAATAGGTACATTTAATGGTGGTTGTCCGAATTGTTTGGATGGATTCTTGGTTTTCGCAGGAATTTTGCACATTAATTTTATTATTGGATGTTAAATATGATTTTAAATTTTATAATTATCCGATTTGTATAAAAATAAATTTGTACTGTTTTTTCCGCATTATCGATGTAAAATTGGGGGATAGATATTTATTTTTTATTTTTCGCTTTTTGGCAGATTTTCCCGATTTCTGTCCCAATGCGCATGTACTTGAAATTTTGAATGTAATATGATACCATTCGAAAAGTTATATAGTGTATCGTGTAAGATAATTACACATTTATCAATGCAGGTCAATTCGAAACTAGTTAAACTCGCTTAGACTTATCTTTCAATTTGCCAGTGATCCATCCATTCAAGGACAGCGTGATCCACATTGGCGAAAGGATAAATTGCAAACATCTTTCATCGTGAACGAGAGTAATCGCCGCACTGCAAGTAGAAACCAGACCCAGTCGCTTCTAGAAATTTCCAGGAGCTCTTAGCAATAATTATATTTAAAATTTGGCAGATGTTGCAGCTTCTGAGAATTCAAGAAGACAAAACAAGAAAAATAAGAAAATATGAGCAAACAAATTCGTTGCAATCAATTTACCGAAAACTGGGTCTAAGTGATGCATGTAAATATAATAGTTTCGTTAAATAGTCGCATTTTCAACTAAAAAAGATTTTTTTAAATTAAGGGTGGTCACGTTAACGTTTTAGTTTAAAAAATTAATTTTTAACCAAAAAATCTAATCTTTAACGAAAAAGATAAACTTTTTAACAAATGGTTGAACTCTGAATAAAAAAGATAAATTTTTAACAAACAAGATTAATTTTCTAAC
This sequence comes from Druon quercuslanigerum, assembly GCA_010014905.2. NCBI lineage: Eukaryota > Metazoa > Arthropoda > Insecta > Hymenoptera > Cynipidae > Druon > Druon quercuslanigerum. Next base: position 4,129 of record JAAAKG020147609.1, read on the forward strand.
TCAAGATATGATTTTGCAACAAAAAACATACATTTTATACTAAATAGTTAAAATTTAAACTCATGAAGGATAAATTTCCAAACAAAAATGAAATAGGGAAACTTGCACATGAAAACACGAATTTTTAACAAAATAATTGAATCCTTCACCAAATAGACGAATTTTTATCTAAAATAAAATAATTTTTCCACCAAAAAGACGAACTTTCAAACGTAAAACATCAATGTTCAACGATTTTGTTTAATTTTTAAGTCAAAAGGACGAATTATATACCAAATAGTGTATTTTTCAACCAGAAAATATAAATTTCTAACAAAACAGTTAACTTATCTCAACATAGTCAAGTGTTAATAAAAAAGTTTAATTTTTAAAATCGTTGGTTTTGAAACCATAAAATATGAATTTTCAATCAAGATGATTCATTTTTAACAAAAAAGACAAATTTTTTAAGAAAAAAAATACTTTCCAATTGGAAGAGATCAATTTTTAATTCGAAATTTCAATTTTAAACCAATAATGGAATTGTTTATATATTTAATAGTTAAGTTTAATTAGTTAAGAAAAATAATTATTAAACAAAGAAATAAATTTTCCATAAATAGTTAAATTTTTCACCAGATATGAAATTTAAACTAAAATGATTAATCTTGAAAAAAAGAATTTAAAAAAAAAAGAATTCAACATTCAACCCAAAAGCTGATTTTTTAATCAGGGAGATTAATTTTCTAAATTGGAATAGTTAAATTATAATGCAAATGGATAAATCTTTAAACCAAAAATAAATTTTTAACAAAGAAGTTCATTTTTCAATCAAGTAGCTTCATTTTTTACGAAATAAAATGACTTTTTATCAAAATTATCATAGCATCGGAAAGATATTAATTTAAGAAAATAAATAGTTAATAGTAAATAATTAGAATGTTAAAAAATTTATCCGATTCCTTAAAAACTACTAAAATTTTGAATTTTGTTCTAAAAATTGTTTAAACATTAATAATTCTCATAAATATTGAAAGCGTTATATCGGAGAGTCATCGGCGACGCATTGTTAGTTAATTCAACCATAAAAATTGTTTAAATGAATAATATTAATTTGCTTGGAAATTTTTTGAAAAGATATATCCAATAGCAGATACAAATTTTTGTTAAATTATTCTGATCCATTGGGAATCATTAATCGATAGTATGAGCAGAGATATAAGACCTTGTTTTATAAATGTGAAAATCATAAAAAGAATGGTACTTCTGAAATGTTAAAAAATTGTCCATTTTGTTGTTAAAAAAATAACTTAATTTATTATTAATAATACAAACGCACACATCTTACTAAAATTTAAACGTCCCACTGTAGCCACTTTTTTTCTTTAACTTTTTTTAAATCTATATTATTTCTAAAAAGGGTTAATCGCATAAAAAATTCTTAAATAATTCAATACAAATTGTTATAAAAGAACTTTTTTCGAAAACTCATTTATTGATCAAATAATTTGTTCAAATCCAGAATTTTAATTCAACATTTTTCAGTAGCGATAATTTTTTTAACAATTTAGGATTGATTTTACTTAGAATTATTATCATGTAATAGAAAAAAATATCTTCTTTTTTTATTATCAGACAAAATGTCTGTTATACTGTGATATCGTGTCCTTCAATTTGGATTTTCTCGTAAAAGGGTAAAATGCAAAATAGATAAATCTTCAAACAAAAAATGAATTTTTAACAAAGAAGTTCATTTTTCAACCAAGTAGCTTCATTTTTTACAAAATAAAATGTCTTTTTACCAAAGTTATCATAGCATCGGAAAGATATTAATTTAAGAAAATAAATAGTCAATAGTAAATAATTAAAATGTTAAAAAATTCATCCGATTCCTTAAAAACTAACAAAATTTTAAATTTTTGTCTAAAAATTCTTTAAATAATTATTAATTCTTATAAATATTGTAAGCGTTATATCGGAGAGTCATTGGCGATGCATTGTTAATTAATACAACCATAAGAGTTGAGCCTATGTTCTGCAAAAATAGTTAAATTCTGAATTTCTTAATGAAAATTTTTTAAATAATTATTATTAATGTTCTTTTAACCTTTTTTTAAAGATATGTTTGATAGCATCTATTTACCATTAAACGTAATGAAATATCAATTCCTGTCATATTTGATACGAAATTTTGTTAAATTATTCTCATCCATTGGAAATCATTTATCGATAGTATGAGCACAGATATAAGACCTTGTTTTATAAATTTGAAAATCGTAAAAAGAATGGTACTTTTGAAAAGTTAAAAAAATGTCCATTTTGTTGTTAAATAAAAAATAACTAAATTTATTATTAAAAATACAAATGCACACACCTTTCTAAAATTTAAAAATCTTTAATTTAAAAAAGTCCAAATTGAAACTTTTTTTTTCCCACTCTAGCCACTTTTTTCTTTAACTTTGTTTCAATCAACATTATTTCGAAGATGAGTTTATTGCATGAATAATTGTTAAATTATTAAATACAAATTGTTCTCAAAGAATTTTTGTCACATCCAAAATTTTAATGTAACATTTTTCAGTAGTGATAATTTGTTTAACAATTTAGGATTGATTTTCCTTAGAATTATTATCATGTATGAGAAAAAATATCTTCTTTTTCTTTATTTTCAGAAAAAAAGTCTGTTATACTGTGATATCGTGTCCTTCAATTTGGATTTTCTCGTAAAAGGTTAATTGTTTTTGATAAAATCCTTTTTATTTTTCTTCAGCATCCCCGTACTCAGGGATAAAGTTTTAATTTTTGCAAAAATTTAAAATCGAATTTTTAAATTTTTTTTTATTTTAAATGCGCTTTTAAAGCCACTTTCTGATTCACAATTTCCACATTCACCTATCATCAATTTAGCAACACTTCAGCATGGGAGTAAACATTTATTTTGTGTCTTCAAATTTTTTTTTAAATTTTGCATCGTAATCCACAGCCGCGCCTGATTGAATTTTTGGTTAGTGCCACTTTCAGATTCCACATTCATTTCTTCGAACCTTAATCAATTTTTTTAATCAAACATTTCTGCCCTCAATTCATAGATACTTCAGCTTGGGAGTAGATTTTTATTTCTTCTTCAAATAGTGATTTGGATTTTGCCAAACACTTTTTCGATTTCCTGAAAAATTCCAATGTTGTTGGTTATCTCGTTCTGTACTGCCACCCATCTTGCGCTGGTCGTGAAATGAACAGGAAATTGTCTATCTGCAACTCATGCAAGAAAAAAAAAACTTTTACCAACCTGGTAAACTTTTACTAACTTCATTTATACCACCAGACTATTTTTACCTTCAGGTCTCGGTTCTCAAACTTACCAGCATCCCCAACTTTCGTTTGATCTTTCTTTTTATCGGATTATGAAGAAAGCTAACATTTACTACCATTTTTAATAACAGGTTCTTAAAGTACTCATTTCTGGATCCTGGTTCCCTTTTTACTCTCTTTATAGAAGTTATACCTTTATGTGTCGAAGATGATTAAAATAACTTCTAGACTTTCCGAGAAGGTTTTTAATAACTTGTAGCGGAAAAAGAGTAGTAAATTAGACTGCTACTTGGCTTTTAATTAATTTCATAAATCTACAATTAAATTTATACCGATTTTCATAAACATGAAAAACGCTTTAATGTATGTAATAAGAAAAAAATAATTATGTTTATACGTTAGTAAAATTAAAAATTATGCTTAGATTTTTTAGATTTTTAGATTTTTTTACTCGACTTTCCCATTGGTGAGAACATTTTTTTTAAAAATCTGTTCGTAATGCCTAGTGTAGGGTCAAAATTGCTTAAGAATATACGATACTTTATACTTTAATTTCTGCATTATAAGACCTAGAATTTCCTATACAATTCGAGTCGACAACCTTGAAAAGTTAATAAATAATATTATAGGATATACTTAATTTAATTTTAATGTATTATTCAAGTCAGTTTGGTATTTTAATATTAAATATTTAAAAAATTATTATTGTACTAAATACTAAAGTTTATATTTATTTTGTGTTTCAGGTACGCATGGCTCATAGAGTGGACTATTCTCTATTTAAAAATGTAATTTGATGATCGTATTGGTATGTAAAAGATAATATTAGATAATTTCAAGCCCCTTTAATCAATATTTTTTAATTTGGAATAAGTTTTAAAAAAAGTTGGATTCAGTATTAATATGCAAATTAGGATATCTACGCACCTAGAGAACATGGAATTATCAGGGGGTTTTATATACCTGGAAAATCTTTGAAATTTTAGGAATTTATTTTTAAAGTCAGGGATTTTATCGTGCATGCCTAGTGTTTTTTTGTTATTAATTTTAATATGAAATAAGATAATAATGCTTTTTTATTTATTATGGTAATGTATGGTTCTAGTATCGTACTTATTATTATATCAAACTACTTTTAAAATTTGCGCAAATCTCAGGAAGATATATTTTATTGAAAATATTATAATTGCAAGTGAAGAATGTTAAATGAGATTAAAATCAAATTTAAAATCCTAATTAACGTCCAATAATCAAGTTAATGAGCAGAATTTCCTGAAAATAAAATCAAGAATCCAACGACTAAATTGTGACAATCAGTATAAAATCTGCCCATTCCAATCTGAGAAAAAATCCTCTTCTTCCCTAAAAAAAAAGAAAAAAAAAGCCAACAGGAAAAGCAAAACCTCCATGATGCTCTCTCCCTGACAACGTTAGTGATTATATTTAAAAATGTTTTTTGTGGTTTAATTAAAGGGGAAAAAAGTCGAAAGAAAGAAAAAACCAAAAAGCTATTTATAGATGCGAATTAAAAAAAAAAGAGAGAGAAGGAAGGAGATTTGGATGGTTTCCTTTTCATTGTTTCTTTCCTCTTTTTTGTTTTTTTCCAAGGGGAGAAATTATTTTTCTTTTCTTTTTTAGGGAAAAAGAGGATTTTTTTCTTCAGATTTGAATGGGAAGATTTTATGCTGATTATCCAAATTTAGTTTTTGGATTCTTGATTTTATTTTCAGAAAATATTATTGTGATAAAAATGTATCAAATTTTACACAACGAAATAGAAAAATTTTTGTTTGATATTAAAATTCATGGCTGATAGTAAGAATTAATATATGCAATAATATCCTATAATCCTTTTTTTGAAGCTTTCTAAATTAAACGTGTTATTTAAATTCCTAAAAACTTGTACGATTAAGAAATTACTTGTCTTTATTCATAAAGTTACTTACGCAAGTGAGAAAAAAGTTATTTAATCAATGTCGTAATAAATGTTTTCCATTTTTTTAAAGAATTTCTAAGAGATATTACAAATTTTAGGATAATTTGCTTAAGGGCTTCCAAAGGCTTTCCAAATTACGCATTTTTAAATAGATTTGAAAGACTTGAGGCTATTCATTCACAAAATTCTAAGAATTTACAAAAATTTCGAAGGGTTTTTGCGAATTTCAAAGATTTTCTAGAGAACTTCAAGGAGTAAATTAAATATAAAATTTTGTAAGAGACTTCTAGGGATTTCATGGAATCTTATTATTTTTCAGAGGATTTGAAAGAATAAAACTTTCTTGAATGAATTTCAATAGATATTAAAGATTATAAGGGATCATAAGGGATTTCACAATATCTAAAGGATTTAAAATATTTCAAAGGATTTTAAGGGTCTTTTAAGGGGTCTTCATGTAAATAAAAATGAAAACGAAGTTACTTTCAAGTTCGTTTTATTAAATATTACGACGTCTTAAAAAGGGATTTGGCTGTAACTCGGCGTATACAGTTCTATATTACTGTATAAAAATAACCCTAAATATTTGTTGAAAATTCAAAAAAAATGGCGGAGATATGGGACTTTGAAATTTGTTGTAACTTTTTTTTGATAGTTCTATATCTTTGTTTCTAATTAACCGATTACACTTTTCAAGCTCTGAAATTGTTTGCAATGACATCAAAATTCAAGAAAAAAAAATGATCGTAGTAAAAATTTTTTTTTACATTTTCTTGAAAACTTAAAAATCTAAAATTGCGTTTTTAAAAATATGTGTTCTTTAATTTTTTTATTTTTTTGCCCAAAGAATCCATACATGTACTTTACAAGTCCTGTAAGTTTTATCTTGGACCGCCAGTGGTTTATGAGAAAAAAAAAATCATCTTATGCTCCTACACGACAAAGCCACTTGACGCGGCTAGTACGTGGTGTAGCGCATTATGTAAGTGTTTAGACACCCTAAATAATGCTTTCAATGTAAGACATCAATTTATAAAATAAGAAGTAAAGGTAAATATCTTTTTAGCAA
>JAAAKG020147610.1:0-10424 GCA_010014905.2 Druon quercuslanigerum
TTTGTGGTAATTGTACATTTAAAATTATATAAATATGTTCATCTTATTAGTGACCTTATTCTTTGAATAAGTATTTAGGCAGACATCTTAAAAATATTATATTATAATAATGAAATAAAAATACATATATACTCACAAGCTTGAGAAAATATAAAATGATGAATATTGATAAAATTGCGATGGTACTCAATGGTACATATTAAGAAAATGCACATATTTTTAATATATGGCATTCATCCTCAGAAAACTTTCGTTTAAAAGTAATGAGGGTATAGCGACCTTATTTTTTATAAGTTTTATGGTTATTTTGTATTACAAAATGTATAAAAATGTTCATCACATGAGTAACTTTCTTTTTTAAATAAGTATCTAGGATGACATCTTAAATATATTATATTATAGCAATATAATAGATATCAATTTTTTTCTTTTCTATTGATGTTTATGTCTCTAATGAGCTGGAAAGTAAGATAGTTTGTAAATCTATTTTTTAATGATTGAATCTTTTTCATGTTCTTTTACATAAAATTATTCTTGAAAAAATTGATTATTTTCCAATCTCAAAATACAAAATTTTAAAGAGAGACACTAAAAAAGTATTTTGTTAATTCAATTGAAAATTTTATTCCAAATATTAATTCAAAATGTTAAATGTTAATAAATTCTAAATGTTCCAATGTTATTGAAAAATGATTCTAATAGAATATTCTATAATTTCAGATAAAAATTCGTTTTTGGTTTAAAATCCAATTATTCTAGTTAAAGTTTCATCATTTTAGCTGAAAATTCATCTTTCTAATTAAAAATTGTTCCAAGTCTGACTTCGTCACAATTTTAAAGTTCCCTCATCCAAATATTACAAAAAGAAAATACTTCAAGTAGTTTTTACAGTAGTTCCTTTGTTAAAAATTAATTTTTTTGTTTGAAGATTCATAGTTTGTATTGAAAATCCGATTTTTTTGGTTGAGAACTAAATTTTTAACGAAAAACTCTACTATTCTATTTTGATTTGAAATTTAAACTTTTTTGGATGAAAATTCAACTATTTTGTTAAATTTTAAAAAATAACCTTTTTTTGAAAATTCAATCAATTTGTGCAAAATTTGTCTTTTTCTTGTAGAAAATTAATCTTATTGGTTGGAAATTTATCTGTTTGATAGGTATAAAATTAAAAAATTACAGTTGAAGATTTATCATTTTAGTTGAAAATTCATCAGTTTGGTTGAAAGTTATTTTTTTGAAATGAAAATTTAATCGTTTCATTTTGGATGAAAAATTGACTTTTGAGTTCATAATTCAACAATTTATATGTAAATATGCCTTTTTAAATTAAAAATAAATTTATTTTATTAAAAATTTACGTAATTAGTTTAAAAACCGACTTTTTTGGTTGAAAATCATTTTTTTCGTTAAAAGATAATCTTCTTGTTTAAAATTCTTCTTTTCGGTTGAAAATTCATTTTTTATGTTATAAATAAATTTGCTTGGTTGAAAAATAAAATCTTTTGTTAAAAAATTTTTTTACTAAGGATTCATCACTTTAACGAAAAATTCATTTCTTTGTTTGACAAATGAGCTATTTAATTGAAAAATTGTTTTTTCTTTGGATAAAAAGGATTTTTTTAAACGAAAATTTAACTTTTGTATTGAAAATTTGTTTCTTTTTTGGTATGAATATTTGATTTTCATAATTTAAAACATAATTTTTTCGGTTGAAAGTTAAACTACTTCAGTTGAAGATTCATCATTTTAGTTAAAAATTCATCAGTTAAGATAAAAATTAATTTTTTTACTATATATGCAACTATTCTATTTTCTGTTGAAAATCGATTTTTTTCTATTTCAAAATTTGACTCTTTGTTTGGTTTGTATCGTTTGATTGCAAATTGAACTAGTCGTTAAAATTTATATATTTTGTAGAAAAATTATATTCTTTGGTAGAAACTTAATATTTTTGTTTGAAAATTAATCTTATTGTTTAAAAATTCATTTTTTTGTTTAAAAACTCAAGAATTTCAGTTACATATTCATTATTTAAAATAATTTCTTACTCTGTGAAGGGTAAAAATTAACTAAAATGATTAAAATTATGTTAAAGGTTGTTTATAATGAACGTTATGTTTTAAAATAAATGTTTTCATTTTGCGACAAACATGAATATGTTACTTTTAGTTGGCCGGAAAATTAAAAAAAAACTTGACCGGGAAAAATGAAAATCTTGACCGGGAAAAATGAAAATCTTGACCGGGAAAATTGAAAAAAAACTGGACCGGGGGAAAAAACTTGACCGGGAAAATTGAACAACTTGACCGGGAAAATTAAAAAAGAAACATGGCCGGGAAAATTGAACAACTTGACCGGGAAAATTAAAAAAGAAACATGACCGGGAAAATTGAACAACTTGACCGGGAAAATTAAAAAAGAAACATGACCGGATAAATAAAAAAACTTGACCGGGAAAATTAGAATAAGAACAAACTTGACCGGGAAAATTGAGAAACTTGACCGGGAATTGGAAATTGTCCGCCGAAACGCCACCCTGAAGAGGAAGTTTGTAAAGTAATTTTATAATTCGCTGTATTATAATGCAAATCTGAACCTGGTAACTTCATACGGTTAATTGGACTCGTCGGAAATGCAAATTGCATCGAAAGTGGATGCGTTCCGATACTGGACATGGCGGATCATCCAATTAACTTAGATGCCAATTTCAGAATGGAGAATCGTAATCAGTTTTCATTTGTATATTAAGTTATAATCATTGAGCCGCCAAATGAATTTCGGCATCGAATTTCGAGACCTAGTTTCTTCCACATTCTTTAAAATAATTAATCCTCTTTCAGGGTGGCCGCTGGACCGGGAAAACCGGAAAATGACCGGGAATTTTTTTAAACGCGGAAATCGAGAAATGACAGTGAATTTATTTATTTTTTTACCGGGAATTTTACACATTTTTAGAAGAAAAATCTGTCCAAAACAGTTTTATAAAATAATTATTTGAATTGTTATCTTTTTGATGTGTGATGCATTCAGTTTACAATGTCTATTTTTAAAATCTGTTAATTTAAAAATTTTCTAGTTGAAAATTTTTTGGATACAAAGTAGTTTTATTTCATCAACTGTGAATATATATAAATATATTATTTTTAAACTGGATCTGTATTTGAAAATATTAATCAAGAAAAAGAACAGTTATTGAATATTTAGCAATATTTAATCGTTATAATTTCAAAAACCTTTTAAACTTTAAACGTTACAATTTTAATTTTTGTATTTTTAAAATGTTTATTCTGTAAGTGAAATTGATGAATTTTGAGGTATTGATAACAATTTAACACTTATTATTTGTAGAAAAAATTTGAAATGATATTAAATAATTTAAATGGCTTCAAAAAAAAAATATTCTCTTAAGATTCCTAGGAAATTTGAAAACGATTTTTAATTTTGAATAATTATTTTAAGAAAATATTTAAAAGAAGTTAAAAGATTTCCAAATTTGTCAAAAGAGAATCTAGAATTTTCCAAAAATATTTTTTTAATTTCCAGGATTTTCTAAAAATTGTCGAAAAAAGTCGATAAATTTCTTAAAGATGTTCCAGATTCTCTTTTGAAAACTTTTGAAATATTTTTAAATCTGTTTAAAAATGCTCTTAAAATAATTATTCGAAGTGGAAAATAATTTTCAATTTTCCTAGGAACCTTAAGAAAATGCTTTTATTCTTTTGAAGCTTTTTATATTTTTTGAAAAGCTTCTCAATTTTTTATTTGAAATCAATTAAAATTTTTAATTATTTTGAATTTTTTCGAAACTAAAAATGACTCAAATTATTTTCTACACATATTAAGCAGGATTTTCTAAAAATTGTAAAAAGATTTGATTATTTTAAAAAGATATTTCGAAGTTCTTAAAAAAATTTTTAAATGATTTTAAATTTGAAAAAATTTAAATCAGCTTATAGATATCGCAAGATTTTGAAATAAAATTTGGAAGCTTTTCAAGGATCTTTAAACGATTTCAATTAAAAATAATTTCAATTCTAATTTAAAAAGTATTCGGTTATAAAAATCCAATTTTTAATTTTTTCTACCTCAAAATTGTTTAAAATAATATATTCTATAAAAGTTAAAATAATGTGCAGAATTCTTGAAAATAAAACCAAAGAATTTTAGTTGACAAAAATAAAAAAGATGAAAGGAAAATGAGAAGGCCAACCAAAACCCCTTCCTTCTACTTTCTATTTCTTTTGTCTTTTTTATTTTTATTATTATTAATTACTACAAAAAAAACATTTGTAAACATTTTTTTGAAATAAAAAAAAGAAGGGGTTTAGTTTGGTTGCCTTCTCATTTTTTCTTTCCTCTTTTTTTATTTTGGTCCGAAAGATAAGCAGGAAATTACCAGGAATTTTTTCTTTGATTAAAACGACCACCCTGCTCTCTTCACTCAATATTCACTAATAACACAGGCCAACATGGTTTCCTTGTTGGAAAGTGGAGGGTCATTTCCGAAGTAATTTTTTACGTAGAATCCGAATCAGGGGTCAAAATTGGCCCATCACGTCAGGATTATAAGATATTTTAGGTTATTTACCAAAAATGGCGTTTTTGGTTATTTTTGAGGTTATGTATAGAAGACACAAAATTTTTTGGGATTTTTTCTTTAGTTGTATCATATAGTACTGATCTTTCTCTTTAAATTGAGAGTCGCAGGGTTCAATTACCATTTTTTTTACTAAGTTATGCCAATTTGAAATTACGAGGTATGTCCCATTATGTCTTGAGCATACGCTTTAAATACTTTAAGGCAGACATTTTCTACTGGGTTTTTTCTCTTGAAAATTTGTGCTTGTAGGTTCAAGAGGAAACACCCAGTACAAAATGTCTGCCTCAAAGTATTTAAAGCAAATGCTAAAGATATAATGAGACATATCTCGTAATTTCAAATTGGCATAACTTGGTAAAGAAAAATGGTACTTAAACTCTGCGACTCTTAAATTGAAGAGAAAGATCAGTACTATATGATACAGCTAAAGAAAAAATCCCAAAAAATTTGGTGTCTTCTGTACATAACCTCAAAAGTAGCCAAAAACGTGATGCGCCAATTTTGTCCCCGGATTCGAATTTTTACGTAAAAAACTACTTCAGAAATGACACTCCACTTTCCAACAACTGACATGATCCAATTATTTGTAGGCCTGTGTAATTTGTCATCTTCTCTTTAGAGAAAGAGCATGTATTTTCGTAGTTCGTTCAATGAACCTTTTTTTATCTATACTCCAACATCTTAACTTTCTGTTTCCATTCAAGACAGTTCTATGCAAATGGCCAAGGTTGCGGAACTGAGACGCACAGGAATAGAAACGGCAAATTGCATTTACGAGAGGGACTAGGGAGCACAAGCCATAATGAAGTTTGCGAAATTGCCTTGTTAAACAATGGCTCACACTCATTTTACGTTCACTTCTCCCTCGAAAACACCTTCCTTCCTTCCTTCATTCGGTGATGTAAACGAGAGAAATCAAAATTCGCCATGGGAATAATATGTTTTTTAAAAAATTAAAATGGAAAAATGGCTATAGTTCTTCTAGACATTGAAGATAAGGAATGATGGGGTTATTAAGACTATTTAAAGCTCGCAGAAGATTAAATTTAATAATGATGATGTCAGAATAAAATTGCTCGGTTCTAGACAATGGAAAATTGGGGAGATTATGATTATAATTGATAAATTAGAACCTTATGATAGGTATGACAATCTGAAGATGATTAGGTTGACATCAGTCATGGATCGAGGTTGCCAGGTCGTCACACTCTGTAGCAACGCAACAATGACCAGCGGAATAAGTAAAGCTAAGGAACAAATGAGCGACCGGAAGTCGCGGCTTCATAACCCCACGAAGAGGAAGACAGAAGGCGGATGAGGAGGATGTCTTCTTCTTGAAATCGTTCATCATGGAAAACGTCATCTAAACTCGGCGTCAAAAGTACGCGACACTCACTTTGAGCGCTCACCACTCGTTCAAAAAAAATCGCAGAATATTCTAGCCGGGTACATGTGAAAGCTTAAAGTCTCCCGCGTTGAACGATATGTATATTATTTTTCCAAAAAATGTTTTACGCTTGCGCTGATGTAAAACGTGTTTAAAACTATAATTTCTGTCCAAGATAAGATTTTGCGGAAAACGATCTGTAATTAGCAAACAATATGATATTTCGCAATTCTGAAAACAGGACTGCAGTCTAGACACCTTAAGGAGCGTCTGTGAATTTTTATAGATTTGTTAAGACTTCCAGCTCGTTTTGGGAAGTCTCGGAATTCGAGGCTAAAAGAAGTTCCCCCAAAACCTCCTTTTTGACACGTTTTACGTCAGCGCGAGCGTAAAATATTTTTTGGAACAATAATATACATATTGTTCAACGCGGGAGACTTTAAGCTTTTATGTATACCCGGCTAGAATTTTCTGCGATTTTTTTTTAACGAGTGGTGAGCGCTCAAAGTGAGGGTCGCCTAATTTTGACGCCGACTTTAGCTTTATTTGTTTATCTAAAATATCAATTTCTACTTGATAAATCATAAAAGTCCTAACTCATTAGGGGCCGTACTTAAATTATACGTAACGGATTATAGTCCCTTTCTTTGACCCCCCTCCCCCTCTTACTGAACGTAATTTTTAGTCTCCAGAAATATTTTGCTAGTTATTCATTTTATTATTCATTATTTATTCATTTTAATAGTTCCCTGATTTTTCTTTGACTAATTTTTATTTTATCATGATCATTAACATTCAAATACTAGCATTTAATTTAAAATTGTCAAATTTATTAATTTATTTTAAACGAAAAAATCTCTTTTCTACTACAAAAATTGGCTGTTTAACAAAATACTTGAATTTACAAACTAATTATTTTTTTTTACATTATAGTTGAATTTTCAACCTAGAAAGATAAACTTGTCATAGTTTATATTTGAATAAAAAAATTTAATTTATAGCAAAAAAATTTTAAACCTAAAAGACGAATTTTCAATAAATAAAGAATTGTTAGTCAATGAAGAAATAAAATTTTATCGAATTTGACTTTTATGAGAAACATTAATTTTCCACGAAATTGATGCATTTTTACCAAACAAAAATGAAATTTCAAATTAAGGAAATTATTTTATTTTACCAAAAAATGAGGATTTTCAACTAAAAAAGATCAACCCTAAAAAATGAAAAAAAACTTAATTTTCAGTCAAAAAATTATTTTTAAACTATAAATAAGCCTAAAACTACATATAGAGGCTAACACAGATGAATTTTCTATTAAAAAGGAATTTATTTGCTTTTTTACGATCAAAATATGAATTTTTAAACAGGAAATAAGTTTCCACGATAAAATTCCATTTTCAATGCAAAAAGACGAATTTTTTCAACCAAAAAGGATTAAAGAGAACTGATTGCTTTTTTAGATGAAAATTCACAACAACAAAAAATGAATTTTTTTTTAGTAAAAACTGTTTGGTTCAAAATGGAAAATTTACTTTTGGATTAAAATTTATATTTTGGTTTTGAAAAATAAACTGAAATCTTTTCTGGATGAGTGTTCAACTTAAAAAAAGTTCTTTTTTTTTAATTTATCTTTTTTTGTACCAATTTTATCTTTCTTGATAAAAATTCAAATTTTTGGTAGAGAATTCAACTCTTTTCTTACAAATTCATCCTTTTTGGTTAAAAAAATTCGTCCTTTTGCATTAAAATTTCAATTTTTTCCGTAGAAACTTATTTTTTTCACAAAATTGATATTTTAAACTAGAAAAATCAACTGGAATTTTTTTTTGATGAAAATTTAACTATTGTTTAAATTTTTTAAATATATTTGTACGGAGAGAAATTTCATCTATTTTTGGATAAAAGCGGAACTATTTGGCAGAGAATTCAACAATTTTGTTAAAAAAACATCTTTTTGGATTAAAAATTCCATTTTTTCCGCAGAAACTTATTTTTGGTTTAAAAATTCACATTATTTATCGTGAAAAATTAACTGAAATATGTTTTAACAGAAACTTAAACTATTTTTTTTAAAATTATCTCTTTAAATACAAAATTTATCTGTTGTAGCAGAAATATAACTTTTTATGAAAATTCAACTTTTTGGTTAAAAATTATTTTACTTTGCAAGAGTATTTAACTATTTCTTTTTAAAAATTTAGTTGAATCACATTTTCAAAAAATTGTTTTTTTAAGATTTATATTTTTACTTGAAAATTCAGCTCTTTGGTTAAAAGTTGAAATATTTTGTTGAAAATTAATTTTTTTAAATTAAAAATTGAACTATTTATTGAAAAAGCCCTTTTCTGGTATAAAATTAATTTTTAAAATTAAATGTAACTTTTCCATTTTATGATGATTGATCTTTTTTAGTTTCAAATTCTTCTTTTTTGTCAACAAAAATTAATGTATATAGGGTCAAAATGCATTAGTTTCGTGGAAAATTAATTTTTTGCTGAGAAGCAATGTCTTGGAAAATTCCATTTTATTAGAGAAAATTAGTCTTTTATTTCTTTTTCTTTTTTTTTTAATAAAATATAAACTATGGCACTTTTTTTTGCTTTTTAGGTTGAAAATTTAAATATTATGTTCAAAATTTTTTATTTTGTAAAACATTTCTAGAAACAAAAAATTACCTATATCATGATGTCAATTTCTTTGGCTTTGAACTTTAAAACTTAAGGCGTGTTATTCTGAACTTGTTCAATTTTGTGTCTCGTGTAGTTTTAATTCATCGAATCTTATGGATCCCTTGGGTTGTAAATTCGAAGGAGGAAAAATAAAAAATAATGTTTGCCTGTCACAACTTACAGCACAATATTTTCGTTCTTCTCCTTTCTCGCTAGCTAAATTCTGTCCTGATGAGAGGCAACATAATGGATCTGACTCCCCCACGTGATTATAGCGCCTGTCGACTGTCGCCAGGAATAATATTTCAAAGGGTCTTTCGGACAACATTGTGTGGCCGCTTTAATATGCTCAGAGAATGTTTGAATAATTCAAGGGTGACGTTCGAATTTCATAGGGGCAAAAAATAATCTTCGCTAACTCTTTTCACCAAATTTATTTATCTTTGGTCCATTTTTCAGGAAGATAAGGTTTTTTTTAATTTAAGGACATTGTCATTTTTTTTTGTCTCACGAAGACTTTTTATGATTACAAACCATTCAATTTTGATTGAACATTTGTTTGAGAGTTGTCTTTTTGGATAGAAAATTCTTAATTTTCGGTTTGAGACCATTTTGGGCACTGCAGTCTGTAGACATTTAAAAGTGTGTTATCAAAATTTGATCGTTGGTTTAAAAAAAAATTTTATCGAGCCGTTCTGTAAAAAAAACGACTTTACTCGACTTAGGTTTTCAGACAAAATTGTAGAAGAAATTTTCAAATGTGTATTTTCACAATACCAACAGGATATGTTATAGTTTCTATAATGCTTGCAGACACAAAGATTTTAAATTTTTTGAAAAAATTTTTGATAGATTGAGAAGAATTTACAAAGACAGCAATGATTTCCTAAAGATTTTAATAATTTAACAAACATTATCAAATGTTTCAAAACTGTTTGAAAAATTTCAAAGGTTTCTTTGTAATGATTTACGAAATATTTAAATTATTTTACAAAGACCTCAATGATTTCCCAAAGAATTCACAAAAATTGAAATAATTTCATAAATATTACTAAATATTTCGCAAAGGTTTCACGATGATTTCGGATAAATTTAAAAGTTTTCACACAGACATATATAATTTTCCAATGTTTTCACAAAGATTTCAACGATTTCTCAAAGTTTTAAAATATTTTGCAAATTTTTGAAGAATTTCACAAATATGATCAAATATTTCAAAAATATTTCACAAATATTTCAAATATTCAGGAAAGATTTTGGATAGATTAAAAATATTTAAGATAATGGCTTTAATGATTTCACAGAGATTCCAACAATTTAAAGAATATACCAAATACTTTAAGAATATTTTCAAAGGATTTCAGTGATTTTCCAGAGATTTCAAAGATTTCGTAAAGATTTTTAAAACAGTTTTAAAATCTTGTTAATATTTTACAAAAACTTAAATGATTGTCTAAAAATTTCACCAAGGATTTTAAAAATTTCGCAAGAATTTCGGACATTTTAAAAATATTTCACATACTTCAACGATTTCCCAAAGATCCCAAAAATTTCAAAAATGTACAAAATATTTTTAATACTTTAGAAAGATTTCTACTATTTCCCAAATATCTGTAAGATTTTACAAAGATTTTAATGATTTCCCAAACATTTCAAATATTTCGCCAATTTTTGAAAAATTTTACAAATAAGATCAATTATTTTAAAAATATTTCAAACATTTCACAAACATTTGAATGATTTTCTAAAGATTTTACAAAGATTT
>JAAAKG020147611.1:0-10424 GCA_010014905.2 Druon quercuslanigerum
CCCTCCCTACCGAGTGAGTCACGCCTACCCCGAAAGGGAAACGGCTTAATGGTGCAATAATAATAATAATAATAATATTTTATTCAAAACCAATGAATTTCAACAAATACTTATTGCAAATCACGATTATTTACCTATAATCATTATACCTTATTTAAGGCCGGTTTTTTTTTTTTTAATTTTAAATCTTTAGAGTACAAGCAAACTTCAAAAGTTATACAAAATTATAATTCTTAGAAAAAAATCGCTCATCTGACCTGGAAGCCTTGCGGTTATTTAAACAAAAAATATATAAAAATGAATTGAAAATTGAACTGTAAATCGATTTTGGTAAAAAAAAATAGTTTTTTTGCCCAGTGTGGGCCGTAAATAAACTGTGTTATCTGTGTACGTATCTTAATAGCCGCTTATGCATGATTTCACATTTTACTTCATTATTTTCATATGTCATTGTTTTCATTGTCTAATTCACGCATTAGTTCAAAGCTCACTTAAGGCTATGTTCCAGATATCTTGAAAAGTAAGAAACAAAAACAATGACATCTGAAAAGCTTTTTCATACACTTTTTGTTGCTAATTCACATTTTTGGTTCAAAATTGATAGAAAATGAATCTTTGTCGCTGATATCATACTATTCATTTCAAGTTTTAACGATTTGTTAGCAAATAAACTTTCTGGTTGAAAATTGATATTTTTGGTTTGAAAATTCGGCTTTCTTGTTAAAATTCATATTTTTGGTTCATAATCTTACTACTGGGTAGGAGTAGCATCAGGAGAATTTTCAATAACTTTTTTAAAAGTTAAACTAATTTGTAAAAAAATCGTTTTTTAAAGATTTTGTTGATTTTGTTGTTGTTGTTAAAAAATAATTTCTTTATCAGAAAATTAAACCATACAATTTTCGGTTAATATTTGGTTGGTTCCGGCCACTTTTAATTCTTAAGTTTAAGAATAAACTATTTGATTGAATTTCAGGTAAAAAAATTATCTTATTTGTTAAAAATTCATTTATAATGTTGAAGATTCAAGTATTTCATTAAAAATTCATCTATTTTTGTTATAAATTGGTTTTGTTGAAAATTGGTTTTTTGGTGAAAAATTAATCTTCTTTGTTGGAAAATATTCTTTGTAGGTAGATAATAATTTTTCTTTCTTTATCAAAAATTCATCTTTCTTAGTTAAAAATTAACTTTCTTGTTGAAAATTTATTTTTTAAGTTTTAAAGTTAACTGTTTTCTAAAGCATTCGACCGTTTAGCTCGCAAATTTAACTCTTTTGTCAAAAGTTTCTTCTTTAGGCTAGAAAGTTATTCTTTTATGTTAAAAATCAATCTATTATGTTGAAGATTCAGTTGTTTGCTACAAAAGGCATGAATTTGGTTAAAAATTCGTGTTTGGTGTCGTTTTAGGTATAATTAAACTGATAGAAAAATCTCTGTTTTTGTTGACCATTAACTTTTCGAACTTAAAATTAAACGATTGCAGTTTTGGTTGAAAACTTATCTTTTTAGTCGAAAATTTAACAATTTATTTAAAAATTCATATTTTTCGGACAAAATTAACTTTTTTGCTGACAATCGATTTTTGTCTTGTTCAAAAGTAATTTTATTTTTTTAAACTTTTTTTTGTTGAAAATTCGTCTTTTTAAATAAAAAATTAATATTTTCTGTTTAAAATTCAAAAAACAATTCTGTTAAAAATCATCTTTTTTGTCGACAATTCATCTGTTTAGTATAAAACTAATTATTTGTATGGGAAAATCATCTCTTCGGTTGAAAGTTTAGCTATTTTGTTGAAAGTTAATCTTTATACTTGAAAATTCAACTACTTGGGTAAGATGTTGCTGAAAATTCGTCATTGTTGCCGAAATATTTTTGTTTTTCAAATAACGTATCTTTAGGTTAAAATTGTAACTGCTTAGTTAAAAGTTAAACTATTTGTTAAAATTATTTTTGTTTTGGGGGTTTTAGAAAATGTTGTATCAAGAGTAAGCGCTGAATACATTTAACTTCATCGATAATGTTGTATTCTTAGGGTCTGAAAATTAACGACGATAGCTTACTAGGATTTACACATGGTTAGAGAGGTAAATTGGTATTGTTTAAATAATAAAAATTGCTTTAAACACTAAGAGGAACTTTAATAAACCAAAGAATAATTTTGTGGGCATTCAAAGAAAACTAGGGGGTGAAAAAAATATTCAAAAATATATTTAAAAATAAACATGATTTTCTATTTTCCCTAACATCGCTCGTTGTTTGTATTTTTATATAATTAAATAATCAAAAAAGTTTTTGTTTAATAATCTTTTCAATAATAATAATAATAATAATATATATTATATATAAATAATAATCTTTTACAACAGACGGGTAAATTTACATCACTTATTTTACAAACCTAAATTAAAAGTTTTGTTTCAATATTTTCCCTATGAAACTAGCATTACCCTTATTTAAAATTCAAAATTTATTTAAATTTTAGTCCCATACATAACAGAAAAAACCCGGATACTAAAATTCAAAAAATGGATCACATCTAAATTTCTTCAATTATTGTTCGATAAGATACCCAATTTTTGTTTCTACTTCTCCAACGATGTATATTTTTCCCCATTTTTGTTGGTATCAAAGACACTATACGAGAAAATAAAAGGTCCAGGTGTCCCAGTTCAGTAATATAAATTTTGAGCTGCGCAAAGTTAGTTACCTTTAAATTTTCAAGCCTTGCTTTGCAGGTTCGTCGAGAATAGTCTAATGAAAAATTCGTTTCACAAATGCATTCGTGCTGATAAGATTGTATTCGAGCTAAAAAAGTTACTTCAGTAAAAAATATATATTCGTGTTTTAAATTTATATATCCTGCATTAATGTAGAACAGAAGATAATAAAAATTTTAATCATGAGATATGCAAAAATCCAAAGAATACATAATTGTATCCAATTATTATTAACGGTTTGTATAATATTTTAATATTTGTGATAGACCTTGAATTTCTATTTAAATATGTTAGATTCCATGTCAACTGAGCATGGAAATATTCGTTGTGGAATATAATTTTGCTTTAATTCAGGATAAATGATTGCTGAGTGGTGAAAAAAAATCCCAGCAAATATATTTTAAAAATTCGAAAAAATGGCGGAGATATGGGACATTGCGTTATGAACAAATTTTTTTTGAACGACGTTCTAAGAATCCGGTTTGATTGATAGATATCTGAATTTGCTTGTTAAAAGATACATTTCAAATAATAAAAATAAAAAATTTTTTTTTTTAAGTGAAAAAAACTAAAAACCCATTTCCCAAAAACAGCAAACCAAAAATAACAGACTAAAAATTAAAAAAACTCCAATTGGAACTCTTTAATTTTAAACTTTTGTAATTGGCATTTTAGAATTTTTTAATTAAAAAACTTTTCATTCGAATGCATTCAGATTAAATTCAAAAAATATAAATCCACGTTATGATTTTTACTGTTCTAAATAAAAAAATCAATCATTGAACTTTAAAAATTTCAAAATTTTATTATTTGCAGCAATTTTAAGCTGGAAACATTGAAAATTGACAAAAATTATATATTTTTTTAAACTGACAGCTCCGTAAATTAGAAGTGAAATTATTTTTATTTTAAATATTTGAAACATCATTGACAGGCTTAAAAAATTTTATTTCCGAATCTTGAGAAATTTAGAAGTTTTTAAAAAATTTTTCCCAATTTAAAATTATTTTTGAAGTTTTTCAGAACGGTTAAAGATAAATGTTTTTTATCGAAAATTTTCGACTTTAAACACTTTTAATTTTTAATTGTTCAAGCATTAGAGCCCTAATTTTTAAATTCCTTAAATTAACAACATAAGCTTAAAAATAAAAATCTAAAATGAAACATTTTTTAATTGAAAGTCAACTAATTATTTTAAAAACTTTAAAAATGGAACTTGGATAGATTTCTCTTCTAAAGATTTGTAAATTTCGTGGTCAAAAAATAAATTCTGGTAAACCGACTGTTTATTCTTGGTTATGCAACGCATAACCTGAACAGTGAGTGATTGAAAGCGAACCGAAGCGAATGTCCTGCACCATTTTTGCCACTGACTGAAAATGACTGAAGCAGACGCTTTTTTCATTTTCTGCGTTGTTGTGGAGTTGCTTAGCTGACCTCGCAGCGTCACTCTCTCGTCCCCTTGGACTACCTTGTCCTCTATAACGAAAATTTTTCTTGCGGGCCTGCAGTGTATATTTCGAGATTTCGAAAAATCTGCGAATTCTAAAAAATAATCCGAATTTTTTTAATGCAATATTTTCCGAACAAGCCTAGTTATTTGGTTTTTTTCATATAAGTTTAACTTTTTGTTCTTTTAAGTCTTCGCAACAATTTTTTTTTAATTTGGAAAAATGGTAAAATGGCGGCAGATCTTCTTAAATTCTTAAAAGAAGATTTTCTCAACAACACCTTTTTAATATTTGTATTTTTTTCGAGGAATAGTTTATAATATTCTCTATATATTGCGTAAGTTTTTTTTATAAACTACTGCTGCTCATGGCAAAAATTTGTTTTAAAAAATGGAATTTTTGCATTTTACTCGGAAAAAACTAAAGGTACGGCAAATATTCTGATAAAAGTTGCAACATTTAAAATAATTCTACAAATAACACCTATTTCTTTTTTTGCGATCCTCTGCCTCAAAAATGGTTTAACCGGCATAAAAGCGAAAGGCACTTTTTAATCTCTCTGATAAACATTTCACGTATAGTAACGAAACATGTAAATCAGTTTTTTTGTGATTATCTAACCATTTATTTTGTTCTTTGGAACTATTGTAAATTTTATTTATTCCTTCTTTGATAACATTTTATATTAAAGGTCGTAGATAATTATTTTGTTGTAATGTAATTTTTAATTTGTTTAAATTTTCTTCTCTGAATATAAAATCACTAGGTTTAATGCATCTTTCTACTAGTCCTCTAATTAATCCAACTTTTTGGTTAATTTGATGGTGTGAATTATAATTAAATATTGCCTTGATCATGAATATTTTTTGTACCAACTGGTAATCAAAGGTCCGTTTCCAGTATTTATGGTTGATATATTCCAATATTTTAAGGTGATATTATTTTCCAATTCAAAAGTAAATTGTGAACAATCTTCGATACTACTAAATGCATTAATTATTTCTTGAATTTTGGCAGTGGGAAACATATTGACGATATCGTCCACGTCGCTTTTATAGAAAAAGTAGTTTAAAAGTTAATTTTGATATTGCTCTATTTTCTAGATCCTCTAAAGCGAGATTGGAAGCAACTGGAGATAATGGAGATTACATAGGACAACCTGATATTTGTTTATAAAACTTTTAGTTAAAAGAGAAAACAGTAGTAGTAAATACTGTTCTAACAGCTATTCAAATTTCCAAATAAGATACTTTTTTAAACTTGTATATACTTGTAATTTTCCTTTTATACAATCAGAAACTAAATCTAACGGTATCTTGTCAAACATGGAAACAAAATATAAAGATAATAATGAGTAGGTACTGGGTACATGAACATTCTTATTTTTTTCTTTAAAATCACAAATATCTTTAATGAAAGAGTGAGTTGTACCAGAAACAGGTATTTAAATTTTTGATAAAAATTTGGCTAAATTGTAAGTAGGTGATCCTATGGAAGACACTGATAATCTCCATTTTAGGTCAGGTTTGTGAATTTTAAGAAGGGCATAAGCCTTAGCAACAACCCTTCCGTGATTTTTTAGCCGATAAGCTAAATTCTCATTTATATACCTTTTATTTTCCCATCTTGATATAATATAATTGCATTTATTTTCAATGGTTGGAACTAAGCTGGTGTTACCTTTTTTGTATAATATGTTATTTTGCAATAGATTTTTAACTGTTTTGTTATAATCATTTCTATTAGCTGCAACTGAAATATTACCTTTGTCTGCTTTAACAAATATTATATCTTTATGGTCATTTTGAAATTTTTAAACTGTTTCAGAGATTTTATTAGAATTATTAACTTTATTTACTTTTTGAGATTCAAAATTAAATCTGTAAATACTTTGATTACATTTTTCGATATTTGCAATGATATTATTAGATGGAATTTTATCTGATTTGTAAGGAATACGAAATTTATTTCCTAAAGCCAAGGTCTCCGCTATATCATATGGAATTGTTACATTGGATACTTTTTTCAACCATTTATTTATTCTTAATTTTCTATATTTATTTGCATTTTTTAAAAATGTATTTTTAAGTAAATTAAATTTATTAATGTGAACATCTCTCTGTTGGTACTTTAATCTATGTAGACTTGATTCTTGTGATTCAAATAAATTAGTAATAGAATTATCTATGATATTATTTTTCAACTTGTATGTTAAATAATTATAATAATGACCTAGTTTATGACTTCTGTCAATTACATTGCTGATTTCACAATTTAAAAGTTTTTTTCTGGTCGGGTAATTTTACTTTTTGGAGTTTTGTGTACATTTTATAATGAACATTAGTTAAATTAAATTTCTTAGAACTACTCTCTATATGAGCTGGAATCTGGAATTATTTTCTACATCTAATAAAAAAGGTCCGTTGTTCTCTTAGGTGGACTAAACTCCGTTGTTCTCTTAGGTGGACTAAACTCCTTTGAATGTTGATCCAATCTCCGATATCATGACGTGTAGCTTGACCGTATCTTATACGTATAACATCCAAGTATCCCATTTTCACAGAACGTTATGGACCAATTTTTAATAAAAATTAAAACTTCTCGATAATTTAGGAAGAAAAAATACTTTCTCCGATCAATCCAAATAGTTACCTTAATAGGAACATTAGTTTAAATTATTTTGGCCTTACAATAAATTTAAGAATAAAAAAGACAAGGAATATTTCGAGTCAATATTTTAATGCAAATTAAAAAAATTACATCATGTGACGTTTCGACCTCAATCTGTCGGTAATCCTCAGGCAAATTATACCTGATGCAAAATTGATATAAAAAAGTTAGCAAATTTAAAAAACATTAACAGAGTCTTAGAAAAAATAATATAAAGCAACATTTAATTCTCCTCGTATTCTATACAGTTTTAGAACGTCAAAATTGTGGTTCGATGAAAAAAAGGTTTTAAGGGTTTTGATACCACTTCCAAATGCATCATTTTTAGGAAAAAACCTCAAAAAACAAAGAAGCTCCCAATAATTAGGGTTATATTATTAAAATATTCTACCGAGCGAAACCACAATAGTCAAAGAACGGACAACCAAGCAATGGAGACAGGATATTAAAGATGGGTTATGTTACATATATATAGTACAAAGTTTCCGGCATAGAGGGCCTAAATTTAATTTCAACGAAAAAGCGCGCCAAGGTATTTAGGAATTTGAATATTCAATTTACTATACTTTGGTAACATTGAGTTATATTGAGTATTTCTGTTTCTAAATTATTGGAATGCTTCTTATATTTATTATTGAAAATCAATTCTAAAATTCTGCGTTTGTAAGTGTTATTTACTTTTGCTAAAATCTTTATATTATTAAAGTCAAAATCATAAAGGTGATCAAAATCCACGAGTGTTGTGACTTTGTATTATATATCTAACATAACCTATGTTTAGTTTACTGTCAAAATTACTCAGTTGTCCGTAGTTTGACTATTGTGGCTTCGCTCGGTTGAATTTTTTGAAAAAGTGTAACCCTAATTATTGGAAGCCTCTTTGTTTTCTGAGGTTTTTTTCCCAAAAAATTATGTATTTGAAAGTGATATCAAAAACCGTTAAAACCTTTTATTCATCGAACCACAATTTTGGTGTTCTAAAACTGCATTAAATATGAGGTAAACTAACTTTTGCTTCGTATTATTTTTTCTGAGACACTGTTAATTTTTTTTAATTAGCTAACTTGTTTATATCAATTTTGTATTAGATATGATTTATCTGAGGATCACCGTCAGGTTGAGGTCGAAACGTCGCATGATGTAATTCTTTACATTTGCATTAAAATATGGACTCAGAATATTCCTTGCGTTTTTTGTTTCCAAATTCCATGCTTGATAAAAACTCATCTTTTTTAGTTAAAAATTCCACTATTTTAATGACATTTTATGCATTTGGTTGAAAATTCGTCTTTATTCGTAGAAAATAAATCTTTCTTAAAAATTTGACTTTTTTGGTTAAATGCAACCGTTTTTTATTTTAAACTAAAATCTTTTTTATCTAAATAATCAACGGTTTTCTTCTTAAAATTCAAATCCCTTTTGGTTAAAATAGCAGCTATTACATTTTTTTGTAAAATTTTTTTTTTACATATTTTCGATAAAAAAACTCATTTTCTTGGCGTAGACTTATTATTTTTTTAAAAATTAAACTATCTGGTTAAAAATAAACCGCTTTGTAATAAATTAATTTTTTTAGTTTAAGATTAGTAATTTCAGTTAGAACTTCATCTCCTTGCCTTAAAAATGTACTTATTTTGTTGATTTTTTTGATACATCATTACTTTTTTTGAACTTAAAATATTATGTAGTTTTTTTTGAGTAAAATAATGGATATTTCTAATTAAAAATGTATTGTTCATTGTTAAAAATTCAACTATTTGGTTGAAATGATTGCATTTTGTTTAAAATTCGTCTCTTTTAGAATTAAGTTATTTCTCTTTGTTAAAATTAATCTTTTTCCTAAAAATTAATCTGTTTTGGTTAAAAATTTAATTAAGACTATTGCTGAAAATTCATTTTTTCATATGAATTAAACTGTTTTTGACTTAATATCAAAATATTTTTTTCATTTAAAGATCAACTATTAGATTTTTTTGAGAATGTCTTTTTTGAAAATACAACTAAGGTTAACAATTAAACTACTTTGTAAACAAATTCCTTTTGGTTTAAGAATCATTATATTAGTTGAAGATTAATTTCTTTTGTTAATAATTGAACTATTTAGTTAAAAACTCGCTTTTCTCTTCGAAAATTAATGTTTCGATTGAAGATTTATCTACTCATTTTTGTTAGATGGTTAGCCTTTTTAAATTAAAAATCAACTGATTCTATAATTTGAAATTACTGATGGCATCATTAAGTCATATTGGCTGATTTTAGATGTGACTTTTGACTGATATGCCAGTCCACAAAACCGTGTTTTTTAAATCAGCCAAACTTGAATTCGAATCAGTCACATTTGACTCACTAAAATTTAAAATTTACATAATAATCACTAAAGACACTTAATAATAGCATATAAATCTGTTATACCATTTAAACTTTTTTTGTATGAATTCAAATGTTTTTTACTTAAAATAAAGATCTTTATTCATTGAAATATCAAATATTACATGCTTTGTTAAAAATTTATATTTTTTTAAAATACAATTAGGGTTGATAATTAACCTACGTTGTTAAATTTTTGTTGGTTTAGGAATAATTATTTTAGTTAAAAATTCGTTCTTCTTGAAAATTATTTTTTTAATTGAAAATTTATCTCCTCCATTCTTGGATGATAGTTGCCCTTTTTTAAATAAAAATTCAACAGATTGTATAATTTAAAATAACTGATTTCGCCAGTGAGTCAGATTGGCTGATTTTAGAAGTGACTTTCGACTGATTTGTCAGTCCTCGAACTCGTGAAATTTAAATCAGTCAAAACTCACTTCGAAAAAATTCACTTTGACTCACTCAAATCTAAAATTGACTTATTGATCACTAAATACACTTATAATGGATATATTAATCTGTTCTGCCATTACACTGTTTCCCTTTTGGGATAGGCGTGACTCACTCCGCGAGGTATATCGATTTTAAAACTATAAAAAAATCCTCCAGCGAAAATTAAACTAAAAAGAATGTATATATGTACATTGTACAGAGAGCATGGAGTATGTATAGCAAATCGACTCTTAAGATATAATTACAGATTATAGACGTACATATGTATAATCATATAAGTACTAAAAGTAATTTACCTCGAATGTGATGTCTAATGAAATTGCCCGCAAAGTGTTATGCGATCTAGGAAGTCGGTTTGCCTAATATAAACACGTAATCGAAATTGCACTTCTAAAACTTTCAAACATTTCTAGTGTTAATAGTTACTATTACGAAACAGATTATTCTCTCAGAAATGAGACGCGTGTACTAATAAAGATCAAGTCTGCTACTAAAAAGATATTTCCCGAAGAAAATTTATATTGTCTACTTACTCTGTTCCTTCATAAATAATAATGTTGGTACTGCCACTGGTGCGAATAGAAAGAACTGCAACATGTTAAATATTCTGGAGGAGATACAAATAAATTATATAATTTAGTTTAGTAATTAGAATTAATAACACAGCACCATAAAAAAAAAGTTGTCTGTCCCAGAAGCGAGACCAGTGTACCCTTATGTTTTTGGGGTCGCTGAAACCGAATATGACCTCAGAATTGCTT
>JAAAKG020147612.1:0-10424 GCA_010014905.2 Druon quercuslanigerum
AGAGACATTTTTTTCACAATCTTAAGATTTATCAATATTTTAACAATATTGATATAGACCAGTAGACAAACAAAATTTACATCTAATATTAATAATAAAATATTCCCTGGTCAACAACCCTAAGATCAACAATAATAATAAAAATTAATTATTATATTTTTTGTTGAGAATTATTCTTTTTTTATTGAAAATTCAACTACTTGGTTAAATGTTAAACCAAATCTTCCGAGTGGGTGGCCACCCTGTTAGAGAATATAATTTAAATATAGGAATTATTTCTATTTTTATACAGTAGGATATTTGTAAATTTAAATTAATTAATTATAGTTTAGCAAATGGAGTGGCCAGCTTGCTAAAAGGCCTTTTTTTAATCAAACTAAAACAACTGAAGCTGTGAATTTTACACCCTCTGTGGATTTACCAGAGTCAGCAGACGTTGTAATCATAGGTAAATTTTTTTATTCCAACAAATTTTCTGATGTGATGCAATAAAAAAGATTTTTTATCAAAATTTAGAAATTAATATTCAATTTCCAAAAAATGGTTATTGTTCTTCAGTTCAAAATTAAGATTCGACAGTAATCATTATTTATTTTCTCAATTAATAATAATATTAATAATCGACCAACAATCCTTCAAATTCCTTAAATATAATGAAATTCTGGGAATTGTCTGAATTCTTGGAATTTGCTGGAATCCTGAAATTCTTTGAATTCCTCAAATTCCCTGAGTGCTGCGAACTGAAATCCTTCAGTTTTTTCTGAATTCTTTGAAATCTCCGAATTCTTCGAATTTCCTGAATGCTCTGAATTCTTGGGAAATTATGAATTTCTGAAATTCTTAGAATTCTCTGATTTCCTTGAATATTCTGGATTACAGAAATTCCTTGAATTCCTTCAAGTCCTTCAAATTTTTATCAATTCCTTTAATTCGCCTAATAATTTAAAATTCTATAATTTTCTTCAATTTTCTTAAAGCTCTTAAATCATTGAATATTCTAAATTCCTGAAATTATATTGTATTCTCTAAATTCCCTTATTTCCTAGAATATTCTGAATTCCTGAAATTCTTGAAATTCTCTGAATTCCATAAAATTCTTATTTCGAAATTTTTGAACCAGAACCATTTTTAAATTTAGAATCTTGAAACTGAATTCCCTGAATTCCTCAAATCCCTTTCATTCCCTCTATTCTAAAAATCTCTAAATTCCTTGAATTACTGAAATGACCATAAATCGCTGAAATTCTCCGAATTCCTTGAATATTCTGGATTTCAGAAATTCCTTGAAATCTTTCAAGTCCTTCAAATTTTTATCAATTCCTTGAATTCTCCTAATAATTTAACATTCTCTAATTTTCTTCAATTTTGCAAATTCTCTTAAGTCCTTGAATATTATAAATTCCTGAAATTATATGAATTTTCTGAATCCCTGAATTCCTAGAATATTCTGAATTCCTGAAATTCTTGAAATTTTCATTGTTGATCTTCTCTGAATTCCATAAAATTCTTATTTTGAAATTCTTGAACCAGAATCATTTTTAAATTTAGAATCTTGACACTAAATTCTTTGAATTCCTCAAATTCCTTGCATTTTCTCAATTTATAAAAATCTCTGAATTCCTTCAATTACTGAAATGGCCATAAATCGCTGAAATTCTCCGAATTCCTTGAATATTCTGGATTTCAGAAATTCCTTGAATTCCTTCAAGTCCTTCAAATTTTTATCAATTCCTTGAATTCTCCTAATAATTTAAAATGCTCTAATTTTCTTCAATTTTTTTAATGCTCTTGAATCATTTATTATTCTAAATTCCTGAAATTATATAAATTCTCTGAATCCCCTAAATTCCTTGAATATTCTGAATTTCTTTTAATTCCACGAATTCCATAATTCTTGTTTTTAAATTCTTGAACCAGAATCATTTTTAAATTTAGAATCTTGACAATTAATTCCCTGAATTCCTTAAATTGTCTCAATTTCTAAAAATCTCTGAATTCCTTGAATTACTGAAATAACCATAAATCGCTGAAATTCTCTGAAATCCTTGAATATTCTGGATTTCAGAAAATCCTTGAATTCCTTCAAGTCCTTCAATTTTTTTAACAATTCCTTGAATTCTCCTAATAATTTAAAATTCTCTCATTTTCTTCAATTTTCTTAATGCTCTTTAATCATTGAATATTCTAAATTCCTGAAATTATATGAATTCTCTGAATCCCCTGAATTCCTTGAATATTCTGAATTTCTGAAATTCTTGAAATTCTCTGAATTCCATAAAATTCTTGTTTTGAAATTCTTGAATCAGAATCATTTTAAAATTTAGAATCTTGACACTGAATGCCCTGAATTCCTCAAATTCTTTGCATTCTCTCAATTTCTAAAAATCTCTGAATTCCTTGAATTACTGAAATAATCATAAATCGCTGAAATTCTCTGAATTCCTGGAATATTCTGGATTCCAGTAATTCCATGAATTCCTTCAAGTCCTTCACACTTTTATCAATTCCTCGAATTCTCCTAATAATTTAAAATTCTCTAATTTTCTTCATTTTTTGTAATGCTCTTAAATCATTTAATATTCTAAATTCCTGAAATTATATAAATTTTCTGAATCCCCTGAATTCCTTGAATATTTTGAATTCCTGAAATTCTTGAAATTCCCTGAATTCCATACAATTCCTGAACCAGAATCATTTGTAAATTTAAAATCTTGTAACTGAATTCCCTGAATTCCTTGCATTCTCTCAATTTCTAAAAATCTCTGAATTCCTTGAATTACTGAAATAACCATAAATCGCTGAAATTCTCTGAAATCCTGGAATATTCTGGATTTAAGAAATTCCTTGAATTCCTTCAAGTCCTTCAAATTTTTATCATTTCCTTGAATTCTCCTAATAATTTAAAATTCTCTAATTTTCTTCAATTTTCTCAATGCTCTTAAATAATTGAATACTCTAAATTCCTAAAAGTATATGAATTCTCTGAATCCCCTGAATTCCTAGAATATTTTGAATTCCTGAAATTCTTGAAATTCCCTGAATTCCATAAAATTCTTGTTTTGAAATTTTCGAACCAGAATCATTTTTAAATTTAAAATCTTGACGCTGAATTCCCTGAATTCCTCAAATTCCTTAAATTCTCTAAATTTCTAAAAATCTCTGAATTCCTTGAATTACTGAAATAACCATAAATCGCTGAAATTCTCTGAATTCCTTGAATATTCTAAAATATGTGATTTTTTATGAATTCCTTGAATATTCGGAATTTCCTGAACTCCTGGTATATTCTTATTTCCTCAAATTTCTTGAATTTTTTTAAATCCCCTAAGTTCCTTAAAATTCTGAAATTCTTGGAATTTACTTAATTCCCTGAATTGAGAATATTTAAGAAACTCAGAATTGAAATAATTAAAGGAATAACACGAATTCTAAGAATTTAGAAAAAAATGAAAAGAATTAGTCAACTTAGACAAATTGAGGAATTCTGACGATTTAGAAATTTTCGATGAATATTTTTGAGGCAGCTTTCTAATTTTTCAAGCTTCTTTTCACATTAATCTTTAAAAAAAATTTAATTTGCATGAAAAATAAAACAGGGTGTCTACTCAAATCCTGAAAAAAAATTCCCTGACGATTCCAGGTTTTTTCCGGGTATCTAATAGGAATTTAATTAATATAACAAGATATTCTCAAATATTTTATCATAATAGATTAAATAAATAAATAAATGATGCCAAAAACATTAAATTAATTTTCTACCAAAAAGACGATTTAAAAAAAATTTATTTTTTTTCAACCAAAAAAGTAAATTAATTACTAAAATGATCAATAGTTAAGTGCAAAACTTGAATTTTTAAGCAAAAAATGCATTTTTGAACAAGACGATTAATTTTCAAACAGGAAAATTAATAATAAAATAAAATAAAAATTATGAATTTAAGAAGTTCCATTTTTAAATAAATAGTTAAATTTTTCACTAAATTAATGAATTTGCAACTTAAATGATCAATCTTTTTCTCAAATAAATGAATTTTACACAAAAAAATGAATTTTTGACAAAAGATTTAAATTTTGAATCAAGCAGTTTTATTTTTAATCAGTCAAATATAAATTTTCAAAAAAAATATTTAAAGTTGCAACTGGAATAGTTAAATTTTCAGATAAAAATTATAATTTTCAGCCAAAGAAAAAAGGAATTTTTAACAAAAGAGTAACTGTCCACCAATTAATTAAATCTTCATTCAAAAGAGATGAATTTGAAACAAAAAACGTATTAGTTGATATTTCAACCAAAAAAAATTAAAATTAAAAAAAAAATAGAATTCACCCAAATTGCTTTTCAAAATAGTTAAAGATTCACCTGTTTGATTGGAAATTTAACTAATTTATTGAAAAAACATTTGATTTTGTCGAAAATCAATTTTTTTTTATTATTAACTATTCCATTTTTTGGTCAATTTTAGTTAAAATTTCAACTATTTCATTGAAAATTAAATTTTTTTTTGAAAATTCATGTTTAGGTTTAAAATGAAAATAATTTGTAGAAGGTTCGTCCTTTTGTCTTAAAAATCCAATTGTTCTGTTGAAAAACTTCAATGAAAAAAATATAAATAAATTTTCAAACAAATAGTTAAAGTTGCAACTGGAATAGTTAAATTTTCAGTAAAAAAGAATAATTTTCAGCCAAAGAAAAAAGGAATTTTTAACAAAAGAGTAACTGTCCACCAACTAATTAAATCTTTATTCAAAAGAGATGAATTCGGAACAAAAAATATATTAGTTGATAATTCAACCAAAGAAAATTTAAATTTTTAATAAAAACTAATAGAATTTACGCAAATTCATTTCAAACAAAAGAACGTGTTATTTAATTTAACATCGCAGTTAAAAAAAATTAACTACGCTCTTTTAATTTAAGCTTCTTGGTGACTTTGTTCAAAATTCATCTTATTGATTGAATATTAGTTTTTTATTATTTATATTTAATTTTTTAAGCTAAAAATGTAACTTCCATTTTTAGTTAAAAATTGAACCTTTTTATAGAAGTTGAATCTTAGTTGAAAAATATACTATTAAACTGAAAATTTGCTTTGATTTTATTGAAAATTAAGTTTTTTACTGAAAATTTAATTATTCTATTTTAGTTGAAAATTTATTTATCTTTTACTAATTGAAAATTCAACTATATTTTAGTTTTGCTAGAAAAATTATCTTTTTAGTTAAAAATTCATGTGTTGGGTTGAAAATTAATATTTTTTTTAATACAATTTTCTGTTTAGTAGAAAATTTATCAATTATATTTTTATATTAAGAATTCGTTTCTTTGGTATCAAAAACAAATATTTAGTTAAAAATTCGTTTTTTTTTTTTTTTATAGAAAATTAATTTTTTAGCTGAATCCAAGTTTTCTTTAAAATTTATATTTTTAGCTGAAAACTAAATAATTTTTCTGAAAATTCGTTTTTTTCTTTGTTTAGAATTTACATTACTAACTGCAAATTGAACTATTCTAGGTTTGGTTTGAAAATTTATATTTTTTAGTTGAAAATTTATATATTTTATTGAAACTGTATCTTTTTCGTAGCAAATTCACCTTTAGGGTTTAAAATTGAAGTGTTTTGTTCAGAATTTATTCATTTTGGTAATTTTGGCAATTGAAAATTTAATTGTTCTATTTTTGGTTCATAAAATCATTTTTTTTTAACATTTCAACTATTCTAATTTTTGCTGAAAATTGATATTTTTTAGATGAAAATTCATGTACTTTGTTGAAAATTAGTCTTTTTTTGTAGAAAATTATTCTTTTTGGTGGAAAATTCAACTATTTAATTCGAAAATTATTATTTTTGGTTCAAGATTCCTTATTTTAGTTAACAAATTCCTTTCTCACGCTCAAAATTTATCTTCTTGATTTGAAAGCTCAATTCAAAAGTGTTTAAAATGTATTGAGAAACAACATTTATTTTGCATTAATATTATTAATTAGAATATTTCAGTAACCCTGAGTGAGGCACTGCTTAATGCGAATAATATTTTCTCGATTATTTTGACTTATTTTATTATTTAAATTTAGCGCCCTTTTCAATTTGAAGCTATACAACATTTTCCCGGAAAATTTACATAATGTAATTATAATTAATAAAAATAGAAAATACGATTTTTTAAATCTTATTTAATATGCTTATAAATGCTCATTAAATTCCCAAATCACATAAACGTTTGTATTCTTTTTAAATCTTTCTGATATTTTAATAAAATGTTTGAAATCTGGTGTTCACGCCTTTTTTCAATTTTTGAAATCTTTGTGAAATTTTCAAAATTCTTTTAAACAAATTTGGAAAGGTCCAACTAATAATTTTTATAAATTGTAAGTTGAATCTTTTTCTAAAAATATGTATTTTTCTACCAAAATAGTTAAATTTTAGACTAAAAAGGCGAGTTTTCAATAAAATAATTAAATTTTTAAAGGAAAAAGATTATTTTGCTATGAAGCAAAAATGAAATAGCTACATAATAGTTGAATTTTCAATTCAGAAGATACGTTTTTATCAAACAGATGAATTTTTAACTAAAATGATGAAATAACCATAAAAAAGTTTCAACAAAAAATGAAAGTGAAATTTTTAGTTGAAAAATTTAATTTTAAATGTAAAAACTAATTGACAACCATGTAAATGAAATTTTGAACAAACAGATTCATTTTCAAACAAAAAAAAAATAATTTTGAACAAAGCATGAATTTTTAAACAAATATGTTAATTTTTAATGGAATTTACGAAAAATATTAGTTTTGTAACTCTTTTTCTATCAAAAAGAAAAAAAATTGTGAATAAAAAGATAAAATTGCAGAAGTTTAAGTTTAACATTTAAATGGAAGAGTTACATTTTTAGTTGAAAAAATTATTTTTCAATAAAAAAACTAATTGTCAACCAAATAAATGAAATTTCAACAAAAAAAGATTAATTTTCTAACAAAATACACGAGTTTTCAACCAAATTATGTTATATTTAAACAGAACTTTCAACCTAAAAAGTTAATTTTCTGTAAAAAAAAGACAAATTTGTAACTAAAAAGATAAATTTTTAATAAAAAATAGAACAGCTTAATCTTCATTCGGAAAAATAAGCTTTTAGGTAGATAAAATTAATTTTCTACTAAAAAGATTAAATGCTCACCAACAAAAATTTAGTAACAGTTTTAGTTAAAAACATTGTTTTTTAATTTAAAAAAAAAAACTAATTTTCAACCAAATACACAAATTTCCAACGAAATATTTGAATTTTTATTGAAATTTTTTTTATTGAAATTCATCTCTTTTGGCAGATAATTAATCTTGATGCTCCACAATTAATATTTTTGGTCGAAAAATAATTTTCCTATTGAAAATTTAACTCATTTTTGAAAAATTGGTTGTTATTTTCTCGGAAACTGATCTTTTTAGTTGAAAATTCCACTATGTTTTTTAAAATTGATATTTTTTTAGAAAATTAGGTATCTTGTTTGCAATTAATATTTATTTAAATTATTTATCTTGGTTAACAATTAATTTCTTTGTTTACAAATTCAAAATCTTTAAAAAATTTCATTACTTTGTTAAAAAGATTTGTTTCGGTTAAAAACTAATTTTTCAGTTGAAAAATTTAAGTATTTTGTTCGAAAATTCTTATTTATTTTAAAATTATTATTTTTCAATTGAAAATTGATCTATCTCGTTTTTGGTAAACATTTTCTTTATTTGTAAGATTACATTTTTTCGATAAAAATTGATCTATATTATTGCAATTTTCTTATAATTAATTTCTTGCCTTAAACGTTAAGTAGTTTGCTTAAAAGTCCCCTTTTTTGTTGAAATTTCTACTGTACTTTATTTAATATTAAAATAATTTTAGGTAGGAATATCAACTACTCAATTTTCCGTTGAAAATTCGTATTTTGTTACTCAAAGTTATATTACTTTGTAGGGAAGTAATTTTGTTGGTTAAAAAATTATTACTTTAGTTGACAATTTATCTCTATGACTAAAAATTAAAATATTCTATTGAAAAATTGGTTTTCTTATTGAAATTTTTTTCTTTTTTAGTTAAAAAATCACTTCTTTTTTTGCAAATTGAATTATACTGTTGAAAATTCAATTTTTCCTTCTAAAAATTTTAATATTCCCTTTGTGGTTAAATTTTGTTGTTGAAAATTTAACAATT
Source organism: Druon quercuslanigerum (assembly GCA_010014905.2). Lineage (NCBI taxonomy): Eukaryota > Metazoa > Arthropoda > Insecta > Hymenoptera > Cynipidae > Druon > Druon quercuslanigerum. The sequence goes on from JAAAKG020147612.1 coordinate 8,200, forward strand.
TTATTAAAAACTCGATTTCTTTTAGCAGAAAATTTAGTTAGCCAAATAAAAAAAAAACTTTCAATAGAAAGGTTGAACTTTTAACCATACAGGTGAATTTTCAAATAAAGTAATGAATTTTCGACCAAAGAAATTACTTCTTAACAAAGTAGTATGAATTTTCAACAAACAATTGAATAATTTTTCGGTTAAAAACTTAAGGTCTACAGGAAAAAAATTTATTTTATAAATTCAAAATTTCATCGAACAAAATTAATTTGAAAGTAAAAAAAATGTGTAACCATAAAGAAGGAGGTATGAACAAAATACTGACATTTTTAATCAAAAATATGAATTTTCAAACAAAAAAATTAAATTTGTACCAACAAGTTGAATTTAAAAAAAAAGAGTTAGTTAATTTTTTTTTAAGCATAATAAATAATTTTCAACTAAAAGAGATGCATTTTCAATCGAATACATACATTTTTATCCAATTGAATAATTTTTAAACTAAAATAAGCGAATTTTTAACTAAAAGGGGCAGTTAAATTTTCAGTTAATCAATTTTTAACGAAAAAACTGATGTTAACCAAAATTGTTTATTTGAAACCAAAGAGATGAATTTTTAACAAAGTAAAATTTATTAGTTGAAAATTCGATCGAAAAATATTTTTAATCGAAGATCATTGAATTCAACCAAAAAGGACCAATTTTAAATAAATCATGTAATTTTTAAAGTGAAAAATGTCAATTTTTAACCAAAAATAAAATAAAAGACATATAAAAGGCATTATATAAACAAATAGTTAAATTTTCATCCAAAGAGAAGATAATTTGAAAACATGTTTTTTTTAGTTTCCGCTATTAAAAATAGAAAACTTTTGAAAAAATCTACTTTGAAATGGTTTTGCCAGTAAACAATAATTTTATATTTGTTAAATTTCGAGCTATGTAAGAAAAACTGACCGTACTTAAAATGTGGAATTTTTTCTAAAACTGACACTTTGACTATATTTTACGAATAAAATATAACATTTTATTAATAATTTTTATAAAAAACCTATTTTTCATTTAATAAATTTAAGCACGTATTAACATATTTACGTTTATGTTTACGAAAAATGTTTACAAGCAAAACATAACCTCAAAAAAATCTGTTTTAATTTATGGGTGCAATTCTCGAACTTATGAAACGAATTCATGAAAAAAAAAATACTTTGGCTGTTGCACTTTGAAATACTCTTTTTCCTGTTTACTCACTTTAAAAGTTTGACAACCGTTGATCTTTTCATCTAAAACGCGAGCTTTCTCTTGAATAATCGGCCCGGATACTGGATCACCTCTGTCTCTCGCTTGCATAAACCATTCCAAGACAGCAGCATCCAAAAGCACATCGCTACTTGTTTTTGCCGATTTTTTAGTCTGATATTCATAACTTTCACCCTTACTGTTTAAATCAGCCTCGCGAGCCAACACTCTCCTGCACATTGTCTCACTGATCCCATATTTATCTAACACGTACTTTTTTGGAACCCCTGCTTTCACTTCACGTACAAGCTGATATTTCTCTTCAAAGGTTAAGCGCTTCCTTTTGATTATCTTGGGCATTTTTGCAATTATGTGTGCATCAGAGAAACACATCGCAAAACATTGAGAGTGTAAAACGTGCAACGTGAGGCACAGTGAGGGGAGTGATCAGTGAAGTGTGAACTGAAGCAACATGGCGCAGTACCCCGCAGGTCCTCTCACCCCACTCACAAACCTACCACGGTTAAAATCCGGGTTCGGCTGCATTTCATTGAAAATTCATCTTTATTCTTGAATTAAAAGTCAACTTTTCTCATGAAAATTAATTTTTTTTAAAGATTTCTCAGTTTAGTTGAAAATTCATCTGCGGTTGAAAATTTAAATATTTTTCTATAAATAATTTTTTTTTACATTTAATTCTTTTCAGTCAAATCGTAATTATTCTATTTTTGGTTGACAATTAATCTTTTTTGGTTAGAAATTCAGAACGTTGTTATTCTTCATTTTTTAATAATTGAATATAATTGAATTAAATAATAATTGAATAATAATAATAAATAATAATAAGTAATAATTGTTAATTTTAGATGTTAATTTTGTTTGTCTACTGGTCTATATCAAAATTATTAAAATATTGATAAGTCTTAAGATTGTGAAAAAAATCTCTCTATCTCCGCTGGGATCTGAACCCAGGACCTTCAGATTTCCGGTCTGATGCT
>JAAAKG020147613.1:0-10423 GCA_010014905.2 Druon quercuslanigerum
GGATGAACCTTTAAGCTTTCCAAAAGACAGATGATAAGTTTATGGGAGGTCGAATCGAAAGCTTTCCGGTAATCAATTCAGGCCATCGATAGGTCACGCTGGTAGTATGCTGCATCTTTGCAGACACATCTATCGATAAGCAGCTTCTCTCGACATCTTACTGCGCCTTTCTTTGAGCCATGTTGTTCATATATTTCTTACCACACAGATCCGGCTTCCCGAACAATCATATTATTTAGAAGAGTTGTAAATATATTATGCGGTGCGCTGAGATAAGTGATTGGTCTGTAATTCTTTGAGTCAGCTAAGTTGCCCATTTTCGGTATCAGTACTATGCGCCCTTCGACCAACCACTCCGGAACAGGCTCTTCCGACTTTAAATATGAGGTGAAAATACAGGCCAGATGCTGATGGGTTGAACGAAACTTCTTCCATCAGATGGTCTTGATACCATGTCTTCCTGGAGCGGAATATTTCTTCATACCTTTCAATACTTTTTTCACCTCCTCGGTAGTGATGGTTGGGCATTCTTCCTGCGGTGTTGTTATGAGGGCATCACACAGCTCCTTAAAGCTATTTATGTTCTCTGAGCCTTCGTCCAGTCTATGTTGCACATCAAAGACATCTCTCCAAAAGACTTTCACCTCCTCTGGTTTCGGCGGGTGTTCGACAGTAACTGCAGGGTCTTTAAAGAGTTGAGTCGAAATTAGGTAATTAAACAACTTAGAAGCTAATTTGGCATTCGGCACTCCAGATTATAATAAAAAAGTGTAGACGCATGTTATCAATAGTTTTTAAAACAATTAATGGTGATGTTTTTGCCAAAGAGCTAAAGAAATATCCTCAGAAGATAGAAACTTTGCAGGCTTGCCGGTTAATTAATAGAACTAAAGGAATTACATGATTAGATGAAAGTCCGATGTGCATAAACTTAATTTTCATAACTCCCTACGGTCAGAAGAAAGATAGAAAAAGATGGCAGTGCCGAATTTTCCTACTCTACACGTGAGCACGAGATTTTTTATTTAAAAATAGTAACGTAGAATTGAATTTGTGAGCTGCAGAAATTCTGCAACGTCACAATGTTTAAAGAAAAAACGTGTAACGATACACAGTATCGCGATTTTTACTAACTTATAGTAATTTAGTTTATCATCTGAAATCCAAATATTAGAATAATCAAATTGTACCCAGATTTAAGAAAGAAAGGCAAAGTGTCTCAAAAATGATGTGCAATATATAACGAGCCGTTGCCACCATTAGTTTGTTACTAAGCGCCAAAATTATTATTATTATTATTGATTTCGTTGAGTATCGTTTATCGTTCCACCTTGTCCTTTGCTAATTAACACGTTACTGGGTCTTTTTTCTGATTCTCGGATAAAAAGCGCTTTTGTCGTTATGCTTGTTTTCTAGCGAGACAAATGCAAGAAGAGACAAAGAGGCTTTTTGAACTCAACGCAATATTCTGGGTCTAAAGTATCCAACATTATAAGGAATTTTATTTCAACTAATTGCAACTATACATTTTTACTCTGCTTAAATACTGGTTGTAGAGAGAGAAGAAAAGGAAGCCTTTGCTCCCCTGCGATATTGCTTATGAACATGGGCAAGTTAAAATTTCCTTTAGAACTTTTACGTCCTACACATAACTTCTAGTCTCTTCATTTAGCTGAGAATTAACTCAACAAAGAGATAGATTTTTTTGCGAGGGAAGGTGGAAAACGTGCTATCACACACCGAGAAGTGTCCGCACTTCTCGGTAGTGTCGGGATATTGATAGCATCACTATAATTATCTGAATATATATGAATATACATTAAGATCATAATATGACCATTATAGTGATGCTACCAATGAACGACTAAAAACCACCATTCTTTCTCCTTGGCATAATTCCCCCTGGAACCGCTTTCGCATTGCTTCAGGGGGGGTGCAGTTCTTTAGAAGTTCCTCGGCTCTTCTCTTTTTTCCAGCTTAGGCTCCTTCTGCAGGTCTGGGCTTGTTATCGGACCTGCCCAGCTACGTTATACGCTTGTGTGTCCGGGAGGCTTCTTCAACGAGGCTACCTTCCTATACGCTAAGCACCGCATCGTCCCCGGCTAATGGTCTGTCCGGGGCTTTCCTTCCTTTGAGGCGCAGAGGTAGCATTGCGGTGCGCTTTCGCACGTTGCAGCCCTATGTCCCTCTATGCCGCATCTCCAACAGGCCGTCTGACGGTCCGGGCTCTCGAAACTTGCTGCTATGTTGCCGAAGCCTAGGCAGCGGTAGCTTCGTGTCTTCTCCATCTTCTTGCGCACTTGACAGGATAACCATCCTACCTTCAAGTGTCCTGTGCGCAACAGTCTCGCCGCCATCTCTTCTGTCAGCTCCACCAAAGCCTTCAGATTACCTCTGAAGAGTCTTTGCGTGAGGCTGACCTTAATTTCTTTAGCATATTTCACGCCGAAGTGGCTTCTCACGGTTGCCTCGACCCCCTCTGCTTTAGTGGTTGGGCCGAGATCAAAGACCGCGAACTCAATACGGGGAACGAGCTCACGCACACTACCCCCTACGCTAACAGCCTTCTTAATCGCAGTCGACAGCTTAGCTCTGCCTTACTTTGCAGCTCCTAGCTCCACAAGGACCTGTCCGTTTCTAGTTTGCCTGACTCCCTTGATTTTTACGCCAAGACCGACAGGTTTTACCTTCTTCTTAAGGTCCCTGAGGACCTCCGCGTAGCTCAGACCCTCGGTCGGTTTGATAAGAACCGCCTCGGGTCGTGCTCGCCTCTGCATCTTCTTCTCTTTTCGGATATCCCCGGAAGCAGGTTCCTCCTTTCCTGCTTCCTTCCTCGGAGTCTAGGTTACTTCCGTAACCGCGCGAGTTCTCTGCTTCTTGGTCCTAGGCTTGGAAGAGCTCGCTTCCACTGGACTGAGGGTGGCTTCCCTCTCTCGCTTCTTATCGTCGGAAATGGGAGCAACCACAGCATCTTCAGTCTGAGTACAGTTTTGGGAAGTACTCTTTTCAGCCTTGACATTCTCCTTTCTGGAAATAGCTCTCATCCTAGCCGTTTTTTTGAGGTTCTCGATGAGACCCCTGTAGAGACCCTCGCTCGTAATTGAGCTCCATGAGCGTCAACTCCATCTTCGCTACATCCCTCTTATTAATGGATTTCTCCGTTTCCTCCGTCACGTCTAATGGACCACCCAAATCCTCATACACACTCCTATCTTGGTTTTTTTAATACTCTCCATGCTGTTCCCACGAGTAGCTAGGGAAATAGAAGTCCACCCCCGTAGAGCCCCGCATTCGGAGGTAAGGTCTACATACTCTAAGAGGCGACCTGGTATCCTAGAGACACCGTTTGGAACACCATACCCTGGTGCCATGCAGTCCTTGGCACGGTTGTTAACACCTTAACTTGGGTGGTTTTTTCTCGGTGTATCCTTCACCTAGTCTGTTTGGTCCGCGGGGCCTATTTCATTTCGGCCCTACCCTCTATTTCCAGCGAGCATTCCCCTATCCGCCGCCTGGGGACGCGCTACGTATGGGTTACAGACTCCCACTGTGATCAAAGAGATTGCTTTTGTTGGGAAAAGAGATAGTACTTTTAAAATGTTTTCCTTTCGCTATCCTTTTCGCAGTTAATTTTCAATTACAATACTTCTAAGAAAAGTTTCTTCGCGTTTTCAGTTTCGATCGAATATTTTTCACCTTGATTCTTTTCGCATAGTTCCCCTTCTTCCGTTAGAACTAGGCTTCGATGAAGCCTAGATCAGGCTTTATATTTGAATAAAACATCCCGGACTACAGACGGATGATTATATCTTTTACCTTTTTAAAGTTAGAAAATGTTATCGATAGAAGAATCGCTCTTGGGTACGTTGTTCTTCAGAGTGAACAATGTGTTATGCTTATTTGATGGATGTTCAAATCAATCAATGGGGATTTTTCATGATTGGGACTTTATTTTGCTACGGCAAGATCAAATGTTCTTAAAAGGATTCGCTGAAGATGTACGCTAAAAATAATAGAAATCATACAAAAGCTAATTTGTGTAAATTAGTCCTTAGTAATACGTAAAAGTAAACTTTCATATTTCCTGGTCTAGGATTGATAACATAGCCACACAAAAAAAAAACAAATTTCTGACCTGGAGGTCTGACTATGTTTACTATACGTTTTTGGGGTCACTGAATCTGAATCCGGGGTCCATTTGACCTTATCGGATCAGGATTTTGACATATCCTCAAAAAACCAATATGGCGGACACTTTTTGGAAAAATTTATCGGATTCGCTTGAAACTCGTTACTCGCGGGTTTTCGGGGTCGCTAATTACGAATCTGTTTTTTTCAAAATTCAAAATGGCGGATCCAATATGGCGGACACTTTTTGGAAAAATTCATCAGATTCGCTTGAAACTCGTTACTCGCGGTTTTTCGTGGTCGCTAATTACGAATCTGATATTGTTTCTACAAAATTCAAAATGGTGGATCCAATATGGCGGACACTTTTTGGAGAAATTCATGAGATTCGCTTGAAACTCGTTACTCGGGGGTTTTCGAGGTCGATGGTTATGAATTTAAAGTGCTCTAATTCCAATTTCCATTTACGAATTCGAGGCCCACATTACCCCATTACTTAAGGATTTTGGCATAACCTCAAGAAGTCTAAATTTCTATATTTTCACGTTCATTTTACTAAATAATGGACCGTCGGCATTGGCCTCACCCGATGTACACAGCGAGGAGGTTGCATGATCGAATTTTGTACACCATGTAGCTCTTAAAAGGGCTGATTGGTAAAACTGTTGAGAAAAGGCATATTACTTTAATTACCTTTTTTTGAGCTGTCTCGAGTTCTTTTCTCTTCAAGCGATCTACATAGATCTTTTAAATTCATTTTAAATCCATAACCAGCGACCCCGAAAACCCCCGAGTAACGAGTTTCAGGCGAAGCTGATGAATTTCTCCAAAAAGTGTCCGCCATATTGGATCCGCCATTTTAAATTTTGTTGAAACAATATCAGATTCGTAATTAGCGACCACGAAAACCCGCGAGTGACGCGTTTCAAGCGAATCTGATTAATTTTTCCAAAAAGTGTCCGCCATATTGGATCCGGCATTTTGAATTTTGAAAAAACAATATCAGATTCGTAATCATCGACGCCGAAAACCCGCGAGTAACGAGTTTCAAGCGAATCCGATAAATTTTTCCCAAAAGTGTCCACTATATTGGTTTTTTGAGATTATGTCAAAATCCTGATCTGATGGAGTTAAATGGACCCCGGATCCGGATTTAGCGACCCCAAAAACGTATAGTAAACATAGTCAGACCTCCAGGTCACAACTTTGTTTTTTTGTGTGGCTGTGTAATTGGGAATCATTTTGTCAGTTGATTTGATGCAGTATTTTCTTCTTAATAGTATTTTTTTAGACAGCACATCCGTTTTTACACTGTGGTCAGGTAAGTCTAATTATGATGGAAAGGGACGGGAGACACTGGACTCAGACCACGAGTCGGCTAGTGTTAAGATATGTGTAAATAACCGGTAAACAGATTTATTTGTATTTGTGTTTGTTCAAGAAATGACTCTACTGCTAAATAGCTTAATTTTATAATTTAATCTATAAATTAATTAAAATAAATAAATAGAGTCGACCTCAGAATACTGATCAGATTAGGTATTAGATTAATTAGAGTAATTTAAAAACGAGATTCTTGAACTGATACAGGGAATGCGCATTTCTAATGTCGTATGGAACATTATTCCATAACGGGGAACCTTTCTCATTCGCCATTACCATTTTACTTTTCCTTGCCCTTTTCACTTTTCAGCCATTCACTTTTCTCATTTTTACTTTCCTTTTGCTTTTCTCATTTCCCTTTTCCCTTATCACGTTTTCCCATTTCCCATTTTCCCCTTTAATTTTCCATTTTCATTCCCCTTTACCGTTTCCTTTTCCACCATTTCCTGTTTCTTTATTTGCCCGTTTCCTTGACCATTTTTGTTATTTTGCCAATTTTCCTTTTATTTTCCCTTTTCCCATTTCCTTTCTCATTTGCCCTTCCCCTTATCACCCTTTCCGGTTTCTCATGTTTCCTTCCCTTTTTCTTTCCTCCATTTGCTTTTACTGTTTCGCGCTCCCCCTTCCCATTTAACATTTACCTTTGGATCCTTTTGCCGTGCCCTTTACTTTGGTTCCCTTTCTTTCCTTAAAATTTTGTTATTCGATTGATAAACGTCTTGGTGTGTAAAGATTTTTAAGTTCGATGAATTCGAATTTGATTTCAGATTTGCAAAATTGAAGCTAGCGGGTCTTTGCTGGGTACCCTGGCGGACCGAATAAACGGAAAAATACGTTACAGTGTACCCTCATAGTATCCACATAGTATTCATTCCGTATCATGCAAATCTAGGTCTGGTCTTTCGAAATAAGTTTCTTCAGCTTTGTTATAGAATCTAGTTTCGTAAATTGAAAGTAGTACTTATATCTAATATGACAAAAAAATGTGATTAGGTGCGCGAAATAAATCATATCCGAGAGGAAACGGTAAATAAATATTTTTTTTCAAATAAATTATGCAGTTATATATTAGGGTGGCCTAAAATGACAAACTTTGGATTTCTTATTATATGCATCTGGAAACCTGTTCCTCACACTGAAAACTAAAGTCCATTTCTGCAAATAATTTTTAAATAATATTTAGATGTGGCGCAAAGGTCATTAATTTCCTATGGAGTTTAACATAAAGAAATGTCAGTTGTTCTTTTACTCAAATCTAACATATAAATTATTCAAAGAATCTAAAGATGTTTCATATCTAATTTAATGATGGCTAATCTAATGATGGCTGTTCTTGCTTAAAATTATGATTTTCACTAGCTTGTTTCAGGCCCTAAATAATGTTTGTTATTACTAAAAATGATAATAGTTGTTTCTCGTAGATTCCGGATGCGACCTTGTGAAAATCGTAAAATTTTAATTTTTATATCAATATTATTATTAACAAAAACTCAAAAACTATAACCTCATGACTCCATAATCTCCTTACCTCGTAATAATATAACCCCATAACCTTAAAATCTCGTAACCTTATTCAGAAGAAAAATCTTGTTTGGGAAAACAGAACAATTTCCTGAGTTTTTCTTGTGCAACATAGCCATGGATAAATAGCTCTGTATGTCCGAAATGCTATAACACCATAACCTAAAAACCCCTTCACTGTTTTAATTTTTAATTAGTTCTATAAGTATTAACGTCAGTAAAACCATGATATTCATAAATTCTGATGGAAGCATTCTCCTCGTTCCTGCACTGTAATCTCCAAGATTTTCTGGGAAGTTTTCCAGATGGGAATCAAGAAAGTGTAGCTTGTAACTTATCAAGTAACCCATTTTTTTGTAGTTTTTGAGAAAGTCAGACACCAATTTCTTGCAGTTTCCATTATCACTCCTGTGATTAGCTCAGAAATTCTCAACCACATTCGGGAAGCTCAGAAATGCATCTCATTTCTTGACATTCGCTCTGGGAATGCACGTTTCATCTCTCAACGTGTTACAAAATTGAGGCTCATCAAAGACTCCTTCTTTAAATTTCGATCTCGATAAATCTAGGAATCGTATGAATGAATAGCAAAACATTTTCGTTCCTTATTCAAAGCTTTGACGAACTGTTTCATCAAACCAAGTTTGATGTGCAAAGAGGAAGTATAATTTTAGCCGGCTTAACCAAAGATTTGTTTATAAGATTTTTTGATCCAGTTTCTATAGGCTTCGATCTGGGAAATTTTTTTTAAAGTAATGATTCTTGCGATCACTGCTATTCCACAAGCCAAGAAAGCAAGGGAATTTCGTAAAACTAGATTGCTGACCTAAAATCATTGTCAAGATCTTGAGATCGCCGAAAATCTTCCAATTGTGTTCTCCGTATTTAATCTTACCCAAAAATATTTGTATGTTTGCATATTCTTCCTTGAGAGTTACCGAGAGTGCTATAGGTATCCAAGCATATTTATTTGCATTATGTAATAACACCGACTTAAGGCTTCATTTTGAAGAAGACCATTAACATTATTACAATATACTAAGTCGTCTTCTTCTGTAAAGTATTTTCGAAATGACTCACCCCGATTCCGATAAAATGGAAACTTTGTTCTTTTAGATAGCATATTTCTTTCTTTCAGGCTTGATGCTAGTAATTCACCCCTTTCAGTTCTTCTTGATTGAATAAGCGCGGTGTACCATAGTTTCCCTTTTTTACAACGTATTCTTCCTTATCAGTGTTATCGTTATTCTTGCTGCTCTCTTCGTTGATATCTTCATCACCTGCCTCATCAATGTCTTAATCAGGCACAGATACATCAAGGGCTACTTCAAGATTTTTCTTATAACTTATTTTATACATGGAAGCTTTGGTTATGCTGGACACAATTGCATACTGCATTTTTTGCAAATTATTGGAGCTGAATCCTACTTTGTCAGTCAAAGAAAAATAACAATCGTCTTTGCTCTTGGGCTCCAGCCAAACAGTTGGTGTAACAAATTTTATTTTCGCAGCATGCTCATTATGTGGGTTCAACATTGATTTGCAAGCACAACAGGTCATTTTGGACAACCAAAAATAGTTTCCTTGCATCGCCTCACACCGAAAGCAGTGTTGATATATGTGACGCAGGTTTTGAGTGAAGTTTTGTAAATGTTTCTTCATCTTAAAATCACCACGCACGTAGCAGTACCTATCACTGTTTCCAGTACATTTATGAACATTTTCTCCCGAACGCGATCGTGTTTTGCAATTTTTCATATTAGCCATATATGTCTCGCCCCCCCCCCCCCCGTTCCAATCGCGGAAGAGTCCAATGGCCTAGGGGTGATAACCCTCACACCTTTCTAGGACTAAGAATGGGGGCTTTACGATTTTGACGAGGACAACGTCAACTCGTCGTCGGACACACTCCGGCTTCATCCTCACACCCTACTGTTCACCTGCAGGGCAGCGCGGCTTCGATGCTTTCGTTACCTCAGAGAATTGGAGAGTGGATCACTCCACACATCTTTCTCAGGAGCAGTGTCACTATCTCTAGTGTTCTTTAAGGTAGCAGGATTTCAAAATCTACAAAAAAATGGTTGATTTTTTTACGATTGAAATCGTAAAAAGTAATATTTCTTATTAATTGTAGTAGTGGTTTTTTCGTTCAACAATTGTTAAACTACCGCGAAAGAATTCAATTCCATAAATAATGCAGAAAAGATATTGAATTATTATATGTCTTTTTTTGTTTTGTTTTGTCTATAAAATCTGGTATATTTTTGATTAGCCCATTAATGCCTTTATTCGGATGTGGATACTTTGAAAGTTTTTTCTTGTATATTTTCATCCTTTATAAACATGTTATCAATGTATTATTGGGTTCCACTTTCATTCACTGGTTTCAAGTAGATTGTTCAAGAAATCCTTACTAATAATATTTTGTTTTACAATATCAATATCAAAGTCACCAATAATCAGATAATTTTTATAGGTTTTAGTGTTATTTAATAATTTGTTTAGGTTCATATTAAATTCTAGACACGACATATCATGTGATCTGTTTAAAACAGTTATTATCAGATATATGTTATTGCTTAAACAACTTTTACTACTTAACAGTTTTAAATTACCGATTTGTGCTATCTCTGTAGTCTCTTTGACACAATCATTTATATAAATAATTAATTCATCTTATTTGTTTAGATTACTGTCATTATAATAAGTTTTCAAGCCTTGTAGTTTATATAAGTCTATATGATGAATATACGATGATACGGCGCATACACTAACAAATGGTTTAAGTTTTATCTTCTCAATAAGGATCTCGAATGTACTAAGATTATGGTTAATACTACGAATATATACATACAAGATGCGACTGTCCTTAATGTTTCCATCCTTATTGAGAGATTTGATATTGTGATACACACCTTCATGTTTGACAATTTGGTTCCGTATGTCTTCAATAGTTACAATAAATTTTCATTTTATCTACCTTTTTTTCTTTATTATCATTTTGAATATAAGGTATATAATGATCGGATAAGTAGAAATATTGGAAAACCTATTTCTAAAGCGATCGTCTCCTCTCAAAAGAAAATACTAAATTTCGTAATTAATTAATCAAATATAATACCATTTAGAAGTGTATATACATATTAATAATATATGTAATTATAATTTCAGCTGGCTACGTACGATTTCTGTTCGCTATTATGCTGTTTATTGCAAACATGATAATATATGGTTTAAAAGTCAACGTATTGACAGAGATGAAGGGGGAGATTGCCCAACGCATGCATTGGATTTTGAGTGATTCTCTGCAGCGACGCCAACCGACTTTTGCTTTTGCGAACTAAAATGAAAGGTCCGCGCTGCAACTAGAGCGGTAAAACAGGACTGCTGT
>JAAAKG020147614.1:0-10423 GCA_010014905.2 Druon quercuslanigerum
GTCATATTATGTTGATCCTGTTTGCAGGATATGGCATTTCAGTTGTTATATTTCTTGGTGAATTACTGATTAACTACCTCGAGAATCTGATTTATCATAAGATTTGACTTTACTAATGAAAGATTCCTAGAGCACGAAAACTGGGTAAGTAATGTTTTTGTTTATTTAATTTAGTAATCTCGAACATGCATTGCATATTTTTGCCTTTATCCAATCCTTAGCAAACTATTGAAATCAGGAGAATTCACAGAAGTTCCTTTTTCAGCAAAAAAGTATTTTTAGCATTATCGGTTTTTTTCGAAATGTTCCTTAAGAAACATATAATTTTCTCCCTTTAAAACCCTTTGTTAAAAATAGAGAAACTTTTCGTATTTCAATTTTCTGCAGTTAGCCTATAAAACTAAATTTTCAGCGCTCACCTCCTCGCCCCTTACAAAAGTATTAACGTGAACGTTTCTTCACAGCTTGCATCCCGGTCCTTTCGGAAAAACATTCTTGGCATTGACGAAACAAGTTTGCAACATTTTAGCAATTTTAGTGCAATTGTTTTTTGTACTAAAAAAACAACAGTTTATGTCAACGATTTTTTTGCCCATTGATACAAAGCGTGCACTGTTTGGATTTAATATTTCTTTTATTTTAGTAAAACAGTTCGTGCCGTTTGGCGCTTTAGGATTCCACCACTTTCATCGCATCCTACATTTCTATGATTATCAAAATTAAAATAACATTTTGCCAAATTAAAATAAAATGAAATTATGGTTTCTGTAAAGACCTTTCACCTTATTTAAGCATGAGGACCTTGCTGTGTTAGGAGAATTCACAATCCGTGATTTTATTATTTTACTTATAATGATTTAAAAATTTCTGTAGGAAATCTGATGACAAAAATAAGTTTTACTTATTTTTTGTCAATCTAATGTTCAGTATTCGAGCCAATTTACATTGTTAGTTGCAATTTACTACAAAAAACAAAGTGAACGCAAATTGAACCAATCTCATGATGAAAATAAATATCATGGAGATAAGGTTAACATGCAACAGAACTTATACCCAAAATTTAATTGAATTTTTAGCGTATGTAATATCTATTATTAAAGTCCCCCCAAGTGCCGTAGTGATTCAATTAGGAATATTGATAAACACAAAGTCGATATCTGGTTAGGAAAAGATAATAATATCACACAATTTTTATTGTGTTGTTTTGCATTGTCAGAAACTTAAACAATTTCTTTCATTTTTGTAGATTAATCTCAGTTTTCAAATAACTGATGACGATCTTATAATACTGATAAACGTTTGGATTCAGTGGGGTCAAAATTGCATACTGAGCTACGAGATGTTCGCTTTCATACCCTGACATTCTGAATAGCCCAATTCTTCTGCAATCTTTCGACGACCCCATGATTGCAGTGCACGGGTCAGGAGTAACGCCTTCTTCGATTTGTTAATCTATTTCTGAAGCTTGTTTTTTATTTGTGCAAGAACCTTTAACTTCAACTTAAACAAATCATAGCGTAAACTTGAAAAACCATTAGATGAGACCTCTAGCCGTAAGCATTTAAACGAATTCGAAGTAAACTTTTAATATCAATAATTAAGAATCAATGCGGAACCGGATTCATCTAAACCCAATATTCCATCCGATTGAGTTTCAATCAATCTAAAAACTAAGTCATTCGGATTGAATAAACATCCACTGGATCTGATACAGATATCGGAATAATTAGAAATAGTTCTAATTAGCTCGTAATGAACTCCTATCTGAAACTTTATCTAGGACAGCAAACAACATCCTTTAGCGATAAACTACACTCGGTTTAACATCCAAATAATTCGTGTTTTGTAAAATATATTTTACGTTGTTCATAAAAAAAGAAGTAAGAGGACGATGCGTTTGCTTCAGGACAGCTTTTTCTGTGAGGAGTATTAAGTGATGATGGAAAAGCAATTGTGCATTGTAAGCTATTATATTATTATTCTAAAATTTAATATAAAGAGTTAAAATAATTTTCCTTTTTTAAATTAGAAGGGATTTGACTTTTTAATACTTATAATTATTTAAACGATACCAAGTACAATCCTATTCGCGGAATCAGCGAAATAGCGAAGTATGTTTTGAATGCACGCTTTTCTTTGTTTTAAGACTATAAAAAAACAACAATGATGTCGGAATTTTTTTAAAATCGATCTTATTCTTTAATTAAGGTCATTTTAGGCTCCATTTTTTATTTTCAAAAATATAAATCTCATTCTATAAAATTGCCATTACACAACCCGTTGCTATAAGGTCTTAAAATGTACACCGTGAATTAAGGATAGATAGTACAATAACAGATGTGAATTAGAATGTGATTGAAAAGATGGCTGGAATTGTGTGCTAAACTTTTTCATAATATTAAGGCCAGCTTTAGTATATAGTTTTAAAGCTTTCAAATCAGTTTTTTTGTTTAAACGACGAAATTAATCTTACTTTATTTTCATTATAGAGCAACATATTAAAACATCAAATTATTCTGATACCCAAAACTGTACTTTCTTATTTGCAAGCCTGGCAAAGCAAGTGTTATTTTTTAGAATGTGGAATTCCTTAAAATACGAAGGAGTTTTGGCAAAAATATAATTTTGTATTTTATGAATATTTGTATCATGTATTTTAATAATGACAGAGTCTAAACCTGCCGGACAGTCCGTAGATCACACACGTTAATTATACAGTTAAGTCAAAATGTACGGACCTGTCAAGGGGGGGGGGGGGGGGCTAAAAAATGGAAGGCGTGATTTCTGCCAGGACTTATTATAGACACAGGACTTTTTATAGACACAGGAAACGCCTTCTTTCCTTTTCCAAATCCCCCTCACCACTGATACTTCCGTTCGCTTAGGCTCGATCCCGTTTTAGTCGTGCATAAATATACGGATTGTGCGGAAGTATAGACACTACCCTTAATAATAAATATGATAACACATTTTCTTTAAATTTCCAGCCCGAGGAGAGCCAAAAAGTAGAAAACCTTTCTCGAGTGCATCCGGTTACCAACAGTCGAGCCAACTCCGAGCGCTATCCGCGATTGTCCTTACTTTACATCTAAAAATAGACGATTTGAGAATAATCTAGTATGCGGAATGCTTTTCCATAAGACTTTACAAAAAAATTCTGATACACATCAAACTAAAAAAAAATATAAACCTCTTGTCGTCTTTATATTATTTATATGATTCCAAATATACTGTATAATTTAGATTACATATACCAAACATCTCCTCAACAACTTTGCATTGTTGCATTTTACTCTTCACCATCAGGGTTTTCAGCAGATATATTAACATGAAGTTGACCCCGAGGACCACAAGACTTACAAGAGATAGATTTGTTTATTAGAAATCACGAAAAGATAAATAAAAATAAAAATTTTTAA
The DNA here is from genome assembly GCA_010014905.2 of Druon quercuslanigerum. Taxonomy (NCBI): domain Eukaryota; kingdom Metazoa; phylum Arthropoda; class Insecta; order Hymenoptera; family Cynipidae; genus Druon; species Druon quercuslanigerum. The sequence continues at coordinate 3,420 of JAAAKG020147614.1, forward strand.
AAATTAAAGATTACCGCCTGAATTTTGTTCTTCAAAACCATTCTTTCTTTTTTCTTATTGACAACTTTTCAGGTGTCAACTAGAAGGCTACATTATGGTGAAGAAGCTTATTTCGTAATGCATGAAAGATAAAATTTGAATAAATATCAATTGGCGCCTGATAATTGCCGTATTTCAAAATATCTTCAAATTTTGAAGAAAAATCAATTGTATTGTTACAAAATGTATGGTTGGAAGTATATCTTGAAATTTTGACTGTAGTAAAAATGGTTTCTCATTCGAATTTTAAAATAATCACATTTTTAGGAATTTAAACAAAATATTAAATATATTTTATTAAAGAATTTAGTGATTCTTAAAACTTAAACATTTTTTGAAAGTTTGAAAGTTTGGCTAATGAAATAACAAAAATATCAACATTTGTGAATACTCGGTGAAATTTTTCTAAATTTTATCAAGAGAAATAAATTCCTATTATACTGCAGCTTTACGCACCTTTAATTCAAGTAATTTTGAGAACCATTAAATCCTTTTTAAAATGTATTTCGTATTTTGTTTAAATTTGTCTGAGTTATGTAACTTTTTGAAAATTGTAATGAGGCACCATTGTTACTTTAGTAAAAAGTTCGAGATCTACTTTCAACCATACACTACATTTTTTTTAAAGTTTAAGGATCTTTGGGGGAAAAGCATCGAGCATACGAGTTTTTGAGTATTTCATGAGGCGCCATTTAAAATTTATCAAAATTTTTACTTTCATACATTAGGTATTTTTACTTCAACCATCAGCTAACTTAACTTAGTTGAAAACTGAGGGAAAAACATGGGACAAGTGCGCGAAACAAAACGTTATTTTTGTAATATATTTTTAATTAATAATAATTATTTTCATTTCATTATTTCATTATATAATAATTAAAAAATCAAAACTAAAAACTAAAAAAAAACTAAAAAAATGGATCAAATTGCATGGATTTGGCCCCTTTTTTTCCTAAGCAATCAACGAAGTGAAGTTAGTTGATGGTTAAAGTTAAAATATCTAATTAGAAAATATATTATTTTGACAATTATGTGCTTTAAGCCATATGCTAATAATAACAGATTTGGCTTAAAGTTGGTGGAGCTTATTTTTTTAGTCATTCAAACAAAATAGGCGGGTGAGATCAAAGAAATTCGAAGAAAATCCACCACGAGTAAATACAAACCATCCTATTGGGCATGCGGAATCAGGATATCAGGGGATCCAAGAACAAACTATGACGGAGACAAATTAGTTGGCTTGTGCTTAGAAAAGGGCTTGTTAGTTACAAATACATGGTTTAGGCATGAAATGATGCACGTGTACACATAGTGCAAAGTCAATAGCCACAGTATAATTGACTTTATTGTTGCGGATAAAAGAATAAAATAGCTAGTCAAAGATTCAAGGGTAATAAGAGTTTCTGAAAGCAATACGGATCACAAACTTTTGTTTTCCGAAATAAACTGAGGCCAGCGATGGAGAAAAACAGAACCAAGAAAACGCAAGAAACGCAAATGAAAATAAATAACTTATAGAAACCAGAAGTACGAATCGATTTTGAGAATAAGATAAACGAACGCATAGCTAGGGCTGCTTGAGAGCCACTGATGAGTAACCAAGATATAGAGAGCGGTACTGCGGTTGTGGGAAGAATGTCTGGTGATGCATGGTGGAATGATGAAATTCAGGTAGCCCTACAAGAAAAGAAAGAAGCGTACAAGAGAACTTTAAACATCGCAGGTCTTACTGATGAGGAGAGAAATAGACATCAAAAAAATTATAATTATATCTAATAAATTATTTATAATTAAGAAAATACAAAACGACTTTAAGGAAGCAAGAAACTGCTTTATGAAAAATTAAAGAAAAGTGACAGTACAGAGTTTGTCAGCATGAGAAATAGCAAAAGTAAAACAATATATGATACAGATGGGATAGCAGAAGCTTTTTGAGACCATTTTAGAAGATTATATGGAGATGAAGGTATAGAACACCACAATAGCAATGTAGGACACGGTAAGTTTAAAAAAGCAATTGAGAAAATCTGTGTCACTGAGGTGAGGGATGTAATTAAGAACCTAAAAAATGGTAAGTCGTCTGGTATAGACAGTTTGAAATTGATCAATTTATGTATCGAAATAAGAGAAGTCCCAGACAATTAGAAAAAGCGATTATCGTACCAATATATAAAAGGAAGGGAGATGATATGCCATGCATATTATGTACGGATCAAATATGCAGCTTCAAGCATATTACAGTAAAAAGTTTGAGAGTAGGAAAAAAAATTTCTCTGTATTCATTGACCAAGAAGAAACATTAGACACGGTGGATAGAGATAAACTTTGGGAAGTCCTGGAAGAGTACAGAGTCCAAGGATAGGACCTTCAAGGAATAAAAGCAATGTATGCTGGTAGCAATGTAAGGGTCAATGAAAAACTAAGTGGCTGAGCAGAGCCCATTATCAAAAGTAAAAACATATCAAAATAATTCTAAAATTGCAATGCATAATTCTATATTTATACTAAATGTGCTATAGGGTAGCAAGAGATAAAATTTTATGTGAAATTCCTGTTTATAATATGCGGGAAAACTCTGTTGGATAAAGTGCGCAACGAGATAATTCTCAAAGAATGTGGTGCAGAAGAAATACTAGTTGACACGTAGGAAAGAAATCGGTTAATCGGCTAACAAACAGGTAGCTTCATACAAGCTGGTAGATCTTCTAAGATAAACAATTTTTCTTTTTCATATTTTTTTCTTTTAAAGTTTTTCTGGAATATTAAATCTTTTATTTTTTTAATTAATTTTATTGTGTTTTCCAATGGCATTTTCGAATAAGGAGAGTCTCGGCGTCTCAGAATTCAAAACAACTATCCCATCTCCTTTTCCAATTTTTCGGAACAAAAACCGCGGCTATTCGATTAATTAAAACCAGAACAGCGCATCAAAAATGGTTCTTCTGAAATTGCCTAAAACCCAGGGGGCAAATACTACCATCGCTTTTTATAATTCTTAATCTCGCATGCCACTTAAATATTTTATGATGAAAACAAAAATCTTTGCCAGGGCCATTTTTTCAAAAGCCGACCTATGTTTAAAAAACTCGAAATTTTAAGTTTCTATCGTCAGAGATGCGAGATATAAAGAAAAAAATTTGCTTCCCTTATTATCATAAAACAAAAACTTTTTTTGATTAAAGAAGAATCTTAAGAAAATTAGATTTATACTGTTTTTTTATTTTTCACTTATAATACAATTAAAAAAAAATTTGTCTCCTTAAAATTGAAACATGTTGTACCCACCCACGACGAAGCTTATAATTTGTTTATTGAAATCAGTTTCGCTCTTTTCCGATTACTAAAGTAGGTTGCCGGTGTTTCTGTCTGGGACAAACGTTTTAAATCTCGTCCTGCGATCAGCTTGTATGAAAAATAGGTTAATGCAGTAATTTTCTCCGGTTGTGTACCCACTAATTTGTGTCCATAAAAATTTTGTTCGCGCTTAAAATATCTATTGATTCTCGAAAAAAGATAGAAAGGTCATCGTTGTTATACAATGTTTGTTTGAAACAGTTCTTTTGCGTCAACAGAAGGTGAAAGACTTACGCTTTCTTGAACACGCGAAACAATCATATGCAATGTGCCAAGCAAAATTATTAACTTTTTGAAAGTGTCACCCAAAAAGTATCAGATCTACGGGAGAAAGTGGAAGTTTACTTTTTTTGGTCGTTATGATTTTTCTGAAATAATTATTTAAATAAATTAAGGTTTTAGGAACACCCAAACTATAACATTGTCTAAAGTGTTCACTTTTTAAAAGTTGTACCTTTTTTTCGTTATTTCTATTTTAACTTTTCTGTGGTAAAGTTAAAGTAAACTTGAACTGCCATAACCTCAAAATCTTATAAGAAAAAATATAATTAAAATTACCATTACACTTTAAAATCCTGAATACAAACCTTTAACCTGCTCTCTCATGAGGTTCCATTTTTTTATCTCGGAAGATTTTGAACACAATCAACAATTCATAAATACACTGTTTTCGAGAAGAAACAAAAAAACGTTTGTTGTAACCGTCATGTTGCTGTTTGTTTCTTTATGCGCACACTCCTTCATCTTTTCCGCCCCAATAGACATTGGTGGGAATAAGGGAAATTTTGACGTAAACGAACTGTTATTATTTCAAAGGCTTTGACTTAACTGGAAGTTGAATGTACTTCAAAAAGTTTTGAAGTGAAAATAGTAGAAAAAATGACTAACATCTCTTTCTGGATACATATAATAAATAATAAATTTATAGAAGCTCCTAAAGTTTCTAGATGGCAAAGCTTACAATGAAAGAGCTAAATTCGTTCAGATCCTAGATGAAAATACAATTCGCGAGGGCACACTAGAATTTTTTTAAATCGCATTTGGGGCGTTAAGCAATCCAAGGCTCTTAATAATTAATTTACTAGATATAGAAAGTGCTAGCCGCAAAAAATTACTTCGCTAAGCATGGTCCAAAGACTTTTTGGACTTTACAGTTCTCGATATTGTCAAGAAAAAGGATTCTGATTGAAATCACCAGGAAGAATTTTTCGACTAGAGTGCAAATTTTTCTAATTAAAGTATACGACTCAAATGGCATTGAAATAAAAACAGCTTTATCAGATATTTCACTCATGGGTGGAATACAAAATCTTTCAGGATATCCGCTGAGGGTTTCACGAACAAGAGCAGTGATTCTCAAAATTCCATCTGACAACATTAATTAACAATTGGTAGAAGATGCTTCCAAAGAAGATTCCATACAAAAAGATTCTTTATCTGACCATCACAGATACATCATTTCGTACAGGAATACTAACTTGTATCTTAATAACTTCGATCTGGTTGACTTTGCGCTTTTTAGAATGTGACAACAGATTTTGGCTTCCCCTACACATGTTAGAAGCTTTGCTGGGACAGCCAGTTTCCAAAGATGTGATGAAGGATTTAGATCGAATTTTATTGTTAATATTTTGATGAATGTCAAAATAATAACAAAGACAGAAGACGTGGATAACACTTTGCAGGATTTGCTCACTGCAAACCATATACCATTTGGGGGGACGAATGTTTTAAAGTTAAGGTTGCCATCAGAAAATGAACAGTTTTCAAGATCCTAAAAGAAAATTTGTTGGAGAATTCAAACATGTTAATATTCGAAAAAAATCGCCTTTTATTCACGAATTTGGCAAAAGATTAAGAGAGATTGACCAATCAAGGGTTATGCAGAGTTGGAATCAAGATATTACTGCGGATAGTATGCTGTTGAGTTATCTTCGGGTGATCCTGGTTGAGGGCTATAGAATCTCAGTTGTTATATATCTTGATGAATTACTGATCAACTACGTCAAGAATCTGATTCATAACAAGATATTACTTTGCCAATGCAAGCCGAATAGAACAGTAAAACGGGGTAAGTAATGTTTTTTTCTTTCAATTTATTATTTGTAAACATCCTTTGCTTATTTTTGCCTCCCTTAGATTGTTAGCGAGGAAATGATTCAAGGACATTCACAGCTGCTGCTTTTGATTTCTTTTAAAACCCCGCTTTCAATGAAAAGTGGAAACTTCTAGTTTTTAAAAAATAGAGCGGGTGCCTCCAACGCATCGTGCCGTGTTTTCTGCTGGCGCGCCCGGTAGGTGCTGTTATGAGAATTTTGCTTTTAATACAACTCAACACAACCTGTATTTAAATTATAATCGTCTGCAGTTACTCTATAAAAATAAACTTCCAGCTTGCTTTCTAATCCTGATTTTTGGAAAAAAATCATACTCCACAGATGAAGAATAGTTTTTAAATATTAGTGTTATTCCATCATCAACATAGGTATCGCGGAATGATACTTTAAAGTACCTGACACAGTCTTGGCATTGACAAAAATCAGTTGCAACATTTCAAAAATTTAAGTGCAATCGTCTTTCGTACAAAAAAAGTTTCAGTCAACGATTTTTTTGCTTATTGATATAAAGCTTCCACTGTTTGGATCTATCTTTCGGTGATCTTTGTAAACTTTGTTTTAAAATAATGGATAAAGACCTTATGATAGTCGTAAACTTTTGGATTTCAATTTTTAATTTTAACTTTGTTTACATAAACGTTGGTGGCAAATAAAAAGTAGTACCACTGAAATGATCGTGATCAGACATTTTAATCATTTAATTGTTTTTCTGAGAGCAACTGAAATTCTTTTCTGCAGGCACAACATAATTTTGCATTAAATGGAATGCGAGCAGGCAATTTTTTCTGTTTATTTTTAAAATAATTCTTAAATTTGAATCTTTTTTATTAGTAAAAATTTAGAACGGGCTACAGCAGCGATCAAATCAGACTCTATACGATTGCATAATTAATCTAAGTACATTTTTGTTAGGATTATATAGTAGATGTGTGCAAAATAATAAAAGAAGATAAGTTACTTTGAGTGAAAGTATGAAATGTCAGTAACAAATCATGGCGTGAACATTAAAAGCAACTAGATTCTTTTTAGAGAAATGTGCTTTTCTGTCAGAAGGATGTTTTTCGAAACAAATGGAATTTTCCCTTAAATGTAAGGTGAAAAGGACTTTAAATAAATCCGGGTCCGGATTGATTTTGATTCATTCAGATTGGAAAACTTCAGATTCGTTTAGATTCATTCGGATAAAAGTCTCGGATAAAATCGAATTGAGTCAGATTAATTTTTAAGGAAGTCAAGAAACTCGCAGAAATCACGGAAATCACTAGATTAGCGAAATTCGTGAAATTAATCGGTTTGATCGAATTTATGCAGTCCGCGGAATTCGCTGAATTTATAAAATTTACGAAATTCATAGAATTCAAGGAACTAGCGAAATTGACTGTAATCACGGAATTAACGGAAATGAATTTTGGAGATACAAGAACAAACTATAATGGAGATAAATTAGTAGGCTTATGCTTAGAAAAGGGTCTGTTTATTACGAATACTTGGTTT
>JAAAKG020147615.1:0-10423 GCA_010014905.2 Druon quercuslanigerum
GCTGCGCATGCCTGCGAACCAATCGCATTACACGCTGATGTTTTGTCTTTTTCGCATCTTTTTTCTCTCTGTTTGACGTATTAAGGAATAGATACTACCTGTACTGAAAATATCGGCCTCTCAGTTCCATGAAAGGATAGGTAAAAAAAAACTCGATTTGCATTGTTTTTCCTTTTTTACTCTCCTTTTTTGCTCTAGGGAAAAAAAGACTCCAGTGACCCCAAAAAACGCCACATTCTCCCTGTAGACAGGGTAAAAAAAACGCGAAAATCGTGCATGTGGGATAAAAAATTATTTTTGGTTACAATTTTTGACCTTTTGTTATAAATCAATCTTCTAGGTTGCAAATAATTCTTTTTATGGGAAATTTAATTATTCTAGTTAATGACTCGACAATTTATTTCAAAATTTATGTTTATTATTTTTTAACTGAAAATTTAACTATTCAATTGTTATTTGACAATTTAACTTTTTAATTTAAAATTCATGCATTTTCAATAAAATTCGTCTTCGTTGATAAAAACGATTCTTCTATTCCATTTTTGTTTGAAAATAGTATTTTTAATTTCGACTTTAATTTTTTTTGTTTACATGGTCTAAAACAGTAGAAAATTCATAGTGTCGCTTAAAAAAAACTACTTTTTTCAAAACTGGAAAATTTTTCTCAAAAATACATCTTATTGTTTAAAATTAATTTATTCGAAATAAAGATTGATTATTTTAGTTTAAAATGAATTAATTTCTTTGAAAAATTAACTATTTAGTGAAAAATAGGTATTTAAAATTAAAAATTCAATATTTTGTTAAATATTCATATATTTAATTTTAAAATCGTCTTCCTTGCTAGAAAATTTATTTTTTTCCTAAAAATTCAAGTATTGCAATTAAATATTTATGATTTAAGTAATTAATTTATCTTTTTGGTTGAAAATAATACTATTTGTTTAAAAGTTAAATTATGTTTGATTAAAAAATAAATCTGTTTTTTTTGTAGAACAATCATTTCTTTAACTGCAAATTCAACTTTTCTATTTTTGGTTAAAAAGTAATATTTTTTAGTTTAAAATTCAGCTATTTGTTTGCAATTTGATATTTTTCAGATGAAAATTCAACTTTTGGTTTGAGAATTTTTTTATTTTTTTTTTTAATCGACTTTTTGGTATAATATTAATCCTTTTGGTTGAAAGTCACATTTTTATTATATTGTGATTTTATACAACAACTTTTAACCAACTAGTTAAATTTTACCCAAAAATAATTAATTTTAATGAAAAATAGAAGTAAAATTAAAAAAAAGACTTAATAATAATAGAAATAATAGTTAAATATATAGTAGTTAATTAATAATAGAAATAATTTTCTACAAAAAGTCAGTTTACAGTTCAAATCATTAATTGTCAACTTACAAAATTAATTTTCAAGAAAAAATTTCAACCTTCCACCATTAAAATAAATTCTTATCAACGTAGTTTAATTTTCAAAAAAGATGTTGAATTTTCAACACAGAAACCATTTTGTCTCGAATTAATAATAAGTAAAATTAATTTTTAACAAAAAAGATTAATTTTCTACCAAAACACTAAATATATAATTTTTTAACCAAAATATTATACTTTTGATTAAAAACAATCAATTTTCAACCACAAATGAAATAGTTAAATTGTCAGTTCATAAAATTATTTTCAACAAAGGATAAAATGAATTTTTTTTTAATCCGTTTAACTTTCGTCCAAGAAGTTACATTTTCAACACAAAAAAGTTGAATTTTAATTAAAAAATTTAATAGATGAGTTTTTAACTAAAAACGACCAATTTTAAACCGATAATGGAATATTAAATTTCCTGTTAACAAAATTATTTTTAACCAAAGAAAACTAATTTTCGAACACTTTGTTAAATTTTGAAATTAATTTTGAAATCAATGTAATTAATTTTTAATAACAAAATAAGTAATTGAACAATTAAGTTTTCAACTAAGAATGACCAATTTTAAAACAAAAAAGAAATATTTAAATTTTTAGTTAAAATATTATTTTTTGCCCAAAAAAAACTATCCTCAAAGAAAATAAATAAATTTTAAATTAAGAAAATAAATTATTAATAATGTAGTTTAAATTTCAACCAATTAGATTGAATTTTCAATAAAAAAAAAGAATTTTGAATGAAAAATGTAATAGTTGAATTTTCAACTGAAAACGATAAATTTTTAGTGAAAAATGGATTAGTTCAATTTTCAATTCAGAAAATTTATTTAAAAAAAAATTTTTAACACAATAGTGAAATCTTCCACTAGAGATCTGAGTCGGTCGTGTTACTTTGGGAACGGCATCGACTATCAAGAGCCAAAACATTATCAAGAAATTGGCGGGAAATTCAAATTTGAACAGTTCACAATTTTCTTGGTCTTACTACATTTGACGAAACAGAATACAGGATTAATTTTTTTAATGACATTTGGTTAGGAAATGGTTGGCTACCAAGTCGATAATTAGGCGTGAGAGGCGGGGGGGGGGGGCATGCGGACTAAAGAAATGTCAAATATTTGATACGTTTTTTAGGTTATGTAATTTATCTTGAAATCCCTGATCAATCATTGAGAGTTTTACAATAGATAAAGAATTCATAAATACATAATTGCTCCAATAACAATAAAAAAACAAAAATAGTTAGGTAATCACAATATAAATAATAAAATCTTAACTTTTCCCTACATTCATGGGTTTTTTTTTTAAATGTGAGGTTCTCATTAAAATATTATTGGTAATTTTTATTTTTAAAATAACCACGAATCGTCAAATTATTTTCATAAAGAAGAAAGACAAAGAGACAAAAGAAAAATTTTCTTATTTTGTTTAAATGATTAAATGCAATTGTTGCAATCAAGTTTATATTCGAAAAAATTGTAGGAGATTAAAGACACAAACAGCGGAACATAAGAGATTGTGAAATTGGTAATGATAAAAATAGACTGTCGCAACGCGCTTGGAATAATGACCATGTTTTCAATTTTAATTACAATGGGGGAGTTTACCACTCTCCAGAGTGCGTCATCTGTTCGGCCCTGAGTTCTGCGAAAACTCAAATTTAATACATGTAATATAGCTTTTTTATATATATTATTAATAAAAGTGTATAGTTTATTACTGAAAATAGAGTCAAAGAACAGATATTCAGTTTGAAATTTTTTTAAATATTTTAGGTAATATCAGTTTTTCTTGCATAGTTCTGAATTTCAAAAACCAGGGGCGGATCCCAGGGGGCGCATCTCCCCTTCTCCAAATGCGTCAGCACTGCTCAATTTTTCATACTTTTTATAAAGACAAGTCACATTTCCCCCAGAATTGTTTCTGAATCCACCACTGTCACAAACATAACATTACTGTTTACTGGAAAGATATTTCAAAGTACAAGTTTCTGAAAGTTTTCTATTTATTTATAGTGAAAACTGAAAACAAGTGTATTTGTAAATAAAAAAAAACTATTTTGGAAAAAAGCTTCTTCTTTTTTTGTGGATTGAATTTAACTGTTTTCGAATAAAATTTTATCGAATGAAGTTTTTTCTCTTTAATCAAACTTTTTTTTAAATTTTTTTTAAATTTTTTTTAGAAAATGATGCTTTTTATTTTAAAAATTACGTAATTTGTTAAAAATTTAACTAGATTTTTAAAAAATTGTTTTTTTTTTCATGAAAATACATCTGTTTAGTTACGAGTTCAACCATAGGTCTGAAAATAGCCTTTTTTTAGAAAATTATTCTTTCTACTCGCAAATTTATTTATTTTGGTTAAAAATTTATTTCCTTGGGTAAGAATTTAACTACTTTGTAAAAAAAAATTAATTAATTTTTTAGATTATGTTAAATTAATTTAGAGAAAATTGATCTTTTTGGTTGAAAATTCATTTTTTTTTTTTTGAAAATTTAAGTATCTCGTTCAAACTTCTTTTTTCTGGGTTCAAAATCTTTTTTTTAACGGAAAAGAGAACCATTTCATTTTTGGCAGCGAACCTTTTTATAGTTGCAAATTAATTTCTGTCGATTAGAATTGAACTATTTAATTGAAATTTTTTTTGATGAAAATGAATTTAGAACGCTGAAATTAAGTATTTCATTTCAAATTGTATTTTTTTTAATTTAACTGCTTTTTATTTAAAATTCACATATTTTTGGTTGGAATAACTATGCAATTTTTCGCTGAAAATTAATCTTGTTTGGTTCAAAGTTATACAACTTTATTAGACAGTAATTTTATTGTTGTTAAAGATTCATGGCTTTAGTTCTTTTAACAAAAAATTTAAATATTTAATTTTTGGTTGCAATTTCTTTTTCAGTTAAAAATTTAACAATTTGGTTGAAAATTCGTTTTCTTGTTATAGAAAATTTACCTTTTTTAGTTACAGCTTCAAATACTACATTGAAAATTTATGTGTTTTGTTGAAAATTTATCTTTCTAGTGGAAACTTAATCTTCCTTTTTTGAAGCTAATAATTTTGGTTGAAAATTAAACTATTTCATTTTTGGTACAAAATTTATTTTTATTAGTTAAAAAGTCTGCTGTTTGGTAAGAAATCTAAAAAATGTTACGAAAACACGTACTGTGAATTTTTTTCAGTAGATAACAACGTTATGTTTATGAAATGTATTTCCATTTTTAATTTTCAAACTTTTTAGCGCGCTCACTAGAGGCACTGCGCTTAGGAATATCCACCCTTTTTATTAAAAGGTGGTGCATCTGTTCACTTCTGACACACTCTATGACTCAATAACTGATTACATTTTGGTTTAATCAGCTGGTTGATTATTGTTGTCCGTCGTTTTAACCACTTCAAAAACTGGTTTTTCACTTTTCTTTTTGTGTTTTTTGAAGCATGAGATGAATTAAACATAATTATATTTCATACTTTATCGATTTTTGGTTTGTAAACTCTAGCCCCCCCCCCCCCCTCCTTTGGTTGCTTCTTTAAAAAATATAAAAAAACAGCAAGACCAAGTTTTAAATTGTTGAAATTAGGATTCTACGTTTAAGTTAACAAGCCTTCCATCGGTAACTCTAAGAATTTTGTCTGGATGCTGGTGCCACGCACTGAAAACCTTAAACAACGCTGCCATGCAAGTGAGAGCAGTCAAGCAGTGTCCTTGAGGTTGCGAAACGAGATGTTTGTTGACGTACGTACGACTCCAACGAGATTTTTACAATTTACTTGCTTATTTAAAATATTAGCTTCTTTTTTACGTTAATTTAATTATTTCATATATTTATTTACATTTATTTGACAATTTTCAATTTTATTTTTAAACTTCCCGCGCAACATACTACTTGAGCTATTATGGATGAATTTCAAGTCACCTTCAGCAGAAGTTAATGGAATTTTTTTATTTTTTAACGCGGTTAAACAAAGTACTGTCACTACTCCGTGAGTAATCTAATGGAAATTTAACGTAGAATCCGAATTTCAACAATTTAAAAGTTGATTTTGCTGTTTTTTTTTTTTTTTGTTTTTTAAGAAGGAACCGAAGAGGGACTCAGTCTAATTGCGTTTCAAATCAATTTTGGTTTTTAGTTTTGAACATCAGAAAAAAATATTTTATATTTTACAGCCTTGAGAATGACACAAAGCGGTGTCCAAACTACGGGTTTTTTTTTTGTATACACTTTTAAACAAAAATTAATGGCACGAATGACTGCATTAATATTCATTTTCTCTATTTTGAAAAATTATTTATATTCTACAAAGGAATCCCGCTGGCCAGAGCCTGCGGAAGGAATTTGGCTGCGTGAGGATACGTCGCGTAGTGGGGGAACACTACCCAGGGCAGCTCAGGCGAAATGTTTCACTTACAAGTAAAGAATAAAAATGCTTTTTTAGTAATTTATTTGTGTATCAATTAAATATAATAAATTGTAATAATTTAATAAATCACTAAATATTCAGCCACGATTACCGCAGTCAGTTCGATCCGTCAGAGGATAATCACACACATTAATTCTGGGATTAAATTCAGTACCAATCCCACAAGTTTGGAGAAAGCATCCACTTACGTCGCAAATTTGATATTTAGTACAGTCACCAGAAACTGGCCTAATGTCAGCCTGTAATCAAGAATTATAACATGTTATTAAAGTATAAAATAAAAATAACATTACTGTTTGTGTCAGATTATTTCAATAAAAATCGGTGCGTGATGTATGCAGCATTTTAGAGAAAAGTGTTACATAAGAAATATCTATTACAGACATAACAGTGGTTAAACATAGTGGGCCCAATTTTGGTATCTTTTCATATTGCGCATGCGCTGGATTAATTGTCTTTGGCGCGCTTATTTAAAATTAATAGTTCTATTTATAATTTTACAACAAATATCAATTGTGAAGTGCAAAAAGATATTGAAAATGATTTTAAATTCATATTAGTAATGAAAAAGATATTCCTTTCTTTCCATTTAAATTGGATTATTTATTTTTAAGGAACAAAAATCAAATAAATATTTTACGTTGCACTTAGTCAGTCTATTTTGTAATCAGAGAATTAATTTTAATAATTTGGAAAGTATTATTTAACGAGTACAAATACAGAAGGGGTCAAGCGCCAAATTATCGAAATCGGCTTTATTAGCTCAAAAAATTAGATAATTCTAATACACATGTGTGCCACAAGATTTTTTCGGGGCATCATTTTTCAAAATTGCCACTAAAAAAAGAACAGCTGAAGGGGTCCAACGCCAATGTATACTCATCGACATATCGAAATGGACCGATAACGCTGTGGGGAGAACGGAAATGGTCTCCAGAGAGAGAAAAAGCATATGAGATGCAGATCTCTCTCTTTCTATTCCAGGACTGTGTCAAATGAATCGGGGGCCCCAGGTATTGCCTTCATATTCTGTACGGTTAATTTTTTTTTAACAATCATAAACAATACATTATAAATGTGTAGTTATAATAAGTAGAATTTTTAACAACATGCGTGCAAAATATCCTGTTTCGGTTAATTTATAAAAAGAACTTGCTAACCTTAAATTCTTTTCGAAATTGGATTGAAAATGCTACAATAATAATCCTTTTGTGGGATCAAAAATAATGTGAAATCGGTCAAAAATTTAAAGCAAAGTATCATACAATTTTTCAATTATTAAAATTATTTTTAGTCTGAAATAAAATTCTGAAAGATACAACAAACCCTAAACTTCACATTACTGGGGCATTTGCGATACAAAGCACTGTACTGTGCATCAACAAACTTCACTCAACGAAAATGCTGTTAACCAATCAGCTTTATCTAGAAAGAGACAGGTCTAGATCTCATATGTCTTTTCTCTCTCAAGATCCCATTTCCGTTCTCTCCACAGCCTTATCCCCATTTCTATGTGTCGATGTGTACTTGATCCCGATTGATTGTCGCGCATGCGCAGTATCGAGCCAATCTCGATTGTAGCAGACTGAAAGGACGGTTTAACAGAATGAAACTATGTTTGGAAACTATTCAGGGGCATTAAAATATACATCAGGATTCATGTGCTGATGATGGTTACTGTTTTATAATATTTTTCTACGATTTTATAATAAAAAAAGTTCAAAAAAATGTTCCTTGAATATCTTGAATTAATCACATTCTGAAAATATCAATATAGTACAATCTACGATAGGATAAGTTAATAAATTGCTTAATTCTAATTTCAATTATTGCCGTTTAAAGTTGTCCGAAAAGCGCTTTTAACCTCAAATTTAAAAAATCCAATTTCATTTTTCTCGACACTGGCTAATTTTGTGATTACTATTTTATTTTTTCTATTCTATAGAAAAAATTTATATCTTTTCTATTCTATTTTATTTTTATTTTTGTGATTACTATTGAGTCCCTTTCATTCAGTATTTAATAACCTGAAACACAAATTCTCTATTTTTTAAACAAATTTTTGCAAATAAATTCATCAATTCAATAGCTAGAATTCGAGTCTTTACTTTTTTCTTAGAATCAAAATTAACTCCACAATTAATGTTGAAAGATGTTAAAAGCATAGAGATAATACAGATAGAGGCGACAAGCCATAGGCCGCTCTGCAAACGAGACCGTCCGAGGAGACTGTCGGGTTTTTCTGATTCTCTTTACGAAGCGTGGGGAGCATGGTGGGGAGAGGCATAAGAGCAGAGATAACTCTATGCATAAGAGTGAGGTGACTGTCGGGTCTTCTGATTCTCTTTCTCTCTCTGCGCCGGGACGGTTCCCAAGCTGGCTTGTCGCCTTTATCTGTATTAACTCTATGGTTAAAGTCGATACGGACCCGAAAACTAACCTCGAAACGTGATCTATTTCATTAATTTTCTCGAAAGCGGTTAACTATTTTTATGCAAACAATGTGTAGTTCGATAGAACATGCAATTATCTCGAAAGTGCTTTCTTTTTTACATTTTTATCCTAAGGAGAAGGTATTGGTTTTATGTAAAATTTCGCATTGTCGGTTTTTGTCAAATTTCCACGTTTGGAGACCTTCTGAGTCAGTAAAAATTATTTTTATGAAGGTGTCTGTCTGTCTGTAGTCTGTATACCGTAGACACGATAACTTTCGAAAGATTGGTTTGATTAAATTCTGCTTTGGCCCACTTTTTTACGGCCTAAAAAGAAAGAACAAGTTCGTAAACAAGCTATTTTGGATAAAAATTCAAAAAATGAGCACATTTTCAAAATATTTAAGATTATTTTTTTAAGATTAAAAAAATCCAAGAGAAGAAAACCGTTTATTTTTAACGCCCGACAAGACTTTTAGGACAATTTTTTTATTGTTGTCGAAAAGTTGAAGATTTAAATTTTGTTCATACAAAAAAATAACGAAAGCTCAAAAATTCCATTTTACGGCCAATCTATGCAAGATGCGAAAAAAATGAATTAACTAAAATTTCGCGCCCTGAAAAAATCTACAAATTTTTCATTAATTAATTTTCGATAGGATGCAAAGTTTTTGTTTTTATTCGTAAAAAACAACAATAAAAATTAAAAATTAAAATTTTGGACAAACGGTACAAGCTATGACAAAAATAAATTGACAAAAGTTGCTATTGAAAAGAATAGCGAAAACTCATTCAAATTTGTCATGAATGATTTTTAATATGATTCGAAGTTTTTGTTTTAATCGTAAAAAATAAGATTCAAAATTAAAAAATTAAATTTTTTGAAAAAATACTTAAGGTGCGAAGTAAAATTAACAGGCTAAAGCTGTCCACCTTAAAAAGATCTTTACATTTTCTATAAAAAAAAAGATAAAAAATTAAATTAAAAATTTTTTCTAAAAATTAAATTTTTTGAAAAATGACCCAAGGTACGATCTAAAATTAACAGACTAAAGGCATATACCCTAAAAAGAACTATAAGTATGTTATACAAAAAACATTTAAAACATTAAAATTAAATTAAAAAATAAGATTATTAGATATTTTTTTAAATTTGTGGAAAAACCACACAAGAGACGAACAAAATTAAGACAAAAGTTTTTTAACCAAACAATATGCACAATTTTGTTATAAACTATAATAACATTGTATTTACTAAAAAATTTCGCCTAAATTACATCTAAACTGAATATAAACAAATTAGATTTATGGCACAACGACACAAGTTGCAGTAAAATGTTTAATAATAATTTTTATTTTAATGGAATGCCCATTTTTTAATGACAAAAATAAGACAGTAAAAATACTTTTGTTGCAATACTAATGCATATCATAAATGGTAATAGTATAAGTTTATAAAAATAATATACAATTTTCAGAATGCCTAAGAATAAAATTTAATGCAAAGTAAGAAACAAATATTAAATTAAACATTAAAAAGGAGATTTGTACTGATATAATTAAACATATACTGATAGATTTTAACATAATCTAGAAAAGTTCGCATTTTCGACGTGACGAGGATATTTTTGTTAAAGCCCAAGGAGCTTTCACTAAAGAGAATTCACAATCACCAAATGACAGTTTTCGATGCTTGGACCTTTCATTTTAAAAGGCTTGCGCAATAATTGAGCGAGATAAATACATTATCGAGCGGGAAGCGCGAGACACATATATCACTGAGTGCGCAGCGCGAGAAGTAACAGTCGCGCGCCATAGGCGCGGTACGAGAATGTGCCCGCGCTTTTTTTTTTTTGTTGTTGATAATTAATTTTTTGAATTGAAAATTTAACTATATAATTTTTATCTGATAATTTATATTTTGAAATTGCACCAACCCTGGCGAACCGAGTGAAGCCATATAATAGCCACATAGTAGCCCTTCCGTAGCATGCTATAAGAACACAAAAAAACAGCCAAATCAACTGTTAATTAGGTGAAATTCGGATTCTACGTTAAAATTCGCATTAAAACGACACGGAGTATTCACAATAGTGTGTTTTGCAACGGTGAAAAGTTTAAAAAATAACTTTAACTTCTGG